>JAVYIG010013594.1:0-46349 GCA_035222895.1 Strongylocentrotus droebachiensis
AGTTACTTTTCCCTGATCTATAGATTTCAAAGTTGAATTTATCAAGTTGATCAAAGACAATTTAGTGCTATATTTCTTTCGGAATCCATATTGATGGTAATAAAATATATCATTTTTTTCTAGAAATTGTATTAATCTGATATTTATCAATTTTTCTAAAACTTTACCGATGACAGGTAAAACCGATATTGGTCTATAATTACCTGGATCTTCTCTTGGCCCTTTTTTGTGTAGGGGAGTAACCTTTGCAATCTTTATTTCATCTGGAACCTTGCCAGTTTCTAATGACAAGTTAAATATATATGCCAGTGGATGTGAAATATATGGAGCACTATCTCTAATTAATTGCACTGGCATGTTATCGTGACCACAAGCCTTTTTGGTATCAAGTAGCAGAACTTGACTCTTAATTTCAACTGCAGTTATTGGTTTCCAAAATAAAGATTGCTCTATATTCTGCCCCAAAAAATCACCATATGCTACATCTGTATTCGGCAATTCATCTGCTAAATTCGGTCCAATATTTACAAAAAAATCATTAAATTCATTCACAATATCAGATTGAGATGTAAGTTGCATATTTTCTCCATGAACCTTCTTAATTAGTCTGTCCACTTCAGTGCTTCTCGGTGATCTGTTTTTTCCAGCTAACAATTCATTGATAATGGCCCATGTTTTATTTGTATCCTTCATATTATTTTGTAACAAATCGCAATAGTAATTTCTTTTTGCATTTCTTAGTAGAGTGGTCAGTACATTTCTGTATTTTTTTGTACTTATCAACAAGATCCTGTCGATGATTTGACTTTATAACTTTTGAATACATTGTATATTTTACACGAATAGATTTCATGATCCCTCGAGATATCCATGGTTTTTTGGCAGCTTTCTTCTTTCCTAACTGCTTAGTAACCAATGGTGCATGTTTATTACAAAGGTTTGAGAAAGAACTACACAAATTGAGATAAGCTGTGTTGACATCTTTTGAATTATATACCGTTTCCCAGTTATAGGCAGCAAGATCTTCTCTAAATACATTTATATCATATTTCTTGTAACATCTATATTGAATTATTTTTTTACTAGACTGCACTTTTGCTAAGTTCTTGAAGATTGCAAAAACTGTGAAATGATCGGACACATCAGATTGTATAATACCTGAATGAATTTCAGATATATTAATATTTGAATATATATGATCTATTAAAGTAGCAGACTCTTTTGTTACCCTTGTCGGTGATTGAATCAATTGATCCAAGCCTATACATTGTAATGATGTCAGAAACTCTTCTACTGTGTCTTCTTCACTCAGAGAATTAACATTGAAGTCACCCAAAAGTACACATTTATGTTTATCTACTCTCATTTCTTGTAACACACTCAACAGATCATCTTGGAATTCCTTAACATTTGTATTAGGTTTTCTATAGATTATTCCAACTGTAACTTTTACATTATCTGTAATATCAATATGCAACCAAAGGGATTCTGCATGAATGACGCGATATTCAAGACGCGTGTACTTTAAAGATGTATTAATATATGCTCCAACTCCTCCCCCTCTTGAATCACCGGGGCGGCAATTTACTTCCAACGAATATCCTTCCAAACTGAATATTGACTTGTTGGTTACATTCCATACCTCAGACATACCAATAATATCAAACTTTGTACAAATGCATTCTTCAAACAATAATTTAAACGATTCAAAATTTTTAGACAAAGAACGAACATTAATGTGACATAATTTTAAAGAGTTTGACTTATCAAATTTAAGAGCAGTATCAAATGAATTAGGAGTCAATTTATGAGAGATTAGCGTATCGTTCATTTTGAGGATGTTTTAAAGTGTGCCCACATGGTGTGGTTAAAAAATGCTTTATTCCATGAAATGTAGTTTGAAGTCCTTGTAATTAATATCGTTGAAGCCAATTTCAAAGAGGTCATCTGGTGAAGCAATCGTTACGTATTCATCATCTTTTTTCTTGCATACTATGTTTCCGTTCTTTGTAGAAACACGCTTCACAGACGAAGAACTTTTTGCTGCCCTCAGGACAGCGTATCGCATCGGAGTGAGGTCCTCATTGATGTAGACTCCCTCACATCCATCCTTTCCTTTCAGTGCGAAGCGGGCATCGTAAAAGCGATCTCGCTGCCTCCTGTTGTTCAGACGAACAAAAGTCTGACGCGTTCTATCTGCTGACTTCTTCCCAAAGCGATGGCAAGATGAAAATGTCAACCTCTTTTAGATCCACCCCTGCCTGCATTGCCACTTTGCAAACTTTGTTTGCAAGCTGCTCCTCAGATTCATCCTCTCTTCCCTCTTCTTCAATGCCTGTTATTCGAAGGTTGTCTCTCCTGCTTATTTGTTCTAAGTGGTCGGTCTTGTACTGCAGACGGAGGAGATGGGGATTCACCTCCTCCTTCACTGCAGTGAGACATACATCTTTTACTGCCTTGATGATGGCTGGAACAGCTGCCTCCACCGTGGCCCTAACTACCCTTTCCACAATATCTCCCATCCTCTCCTTTTCACCTATTTGCAAATCTTGCAAGTGTTCATTAATGTCAAAATTGATGAACATCCCCTTTTCCGGGGCATGGGCCGCAGCCGCCATTCCGTGTTGGGCAGCGACCTTGCGGTCAGTGACCACATCAGCTGCAAATGGGCGTCTGGGGGATGCTTGCTGTTTTGTTTCTGTACTCTCCCTACCTGATGAGGGGAGATACTTCCCTGCTTTGCTTGAACGCTTGCTCCGTGTCATGATCATGAGTAAACTCAGTGTACTTTCACAAGAGAAATCAGTTAATTTTATCAAAATGACTCACCCAAAATTACTTCTGAATGCTCCAAATTGTTCAATAGCGAATACCTCATAAGATGATATTAATTGTTACACAAGATTGATTCCCTCTTACGGTGAAAAGTGTCCGAATATCAGAGCACATTGGGAGAGCTGCCTACATCATGTCTTGTCGGAGCTACACAAAGAAAAATTCACTACAACTGATACTTAGAACAAATTACATATGGATGGAAAGATTTTCTCTTGAAAAACACGAATAATTTGCTGAGAAATCATATAGATATCATGGAAAGGCGTAAAATGCCATTTTTCAAGACCCTTCTTAGACCCCCGAACGCCCCTGAACGTAAGCCAAACACACAAGCGTAGCGAGCTTTGAATAGTGACGTCACACACTGGACAAACAGCTCAGTACCAGAGCCGCGCGTGTATTAGTCTGCAGCTAGCCAGCCGTGTCCCGTGTGTGACGTCACAAATATCGACGCTCTACAAAGGACCGCTGAAGGCAGAAAATCTGAGAGTTGATTACTGCGGGCCCCAAAAATATTTTGAAGAGGAGAGTTGTTGTATTTGATCAGTAAGGCTTCCCCTTCGCAATGATATGAGTTTTGCATCAATTCAAAACACTTTTGATTCTTCGTGTGTCTACATTTTTCAAGCATGTATAACTATTTATCATTGGTCCGATTTATTTCAAACTTTTTTTCTCTTTCCTTCAAAACTAATGGAGCCATAAGGTTGGGTTGCTCTTTAGTGAAAAAAGTTTCTAATAAAGTTACAACGGAAATTTCCTCTTCAATTGCCAATTCAAAATAATGGAGTATATTTTAATCATCTTTGTGAAAAGAACAATTCGGAATTTACATTTGGTGACAGTTATGTTTATCATTACAGCATATTAGATTTACGTAAACATTAATAAAATTGGATAAATATTTACATATTGGAACGTTTTTATCTTTGTACAATTTTGACGCACATTACTTTCTCCTATTAAACCAATTATGATCTACAATTCGTGATTGAGACGAATAGAATAAATTTGTCTAAAATCATGATAAGTACTATGATTTAAACTCACCTGTTTCCCCAATCTGTTTATCATGGAATGTATGTTGATCAACAATCCCTGCTCAAAACATGACTACTGTTGATCGAAGAAACGAAGCATATAGTGTTCGCATTATAATAACTATGGCACGCGATAAGTTATCGTTTACATGGGCGTCGGAGCGAAATTGTGAGGGAGGGGCGGGATTGTGACGTCTCTTATCCGAATCCCGACTTTAAAGTTATCTGATTAGTTTTCTTTTTTCAGATTGAGAGATGCGAGCGGAGCTGCCTGAATATGAGTGTATGTTGCCCGAAAATGAGATGACGGTTCCCCCCAAATCGGTAATTTATTTCAACGGGCTCGGTGGGGGGGGGGGGGGGGGGGAGGGGGAGATTGCCCCCACGTCTCATACTCAAATGGTTGTATAGTAACGTGTGTACTTCCGACATATTTATACATTCATAATTGATTTTCATGATTTATTACAGATCGATTGTTCTCCAAAGATAATCGAATCGATACAGAAAGAATAGGTACTTAAACGAGTGGATTTTCCCTCTTAGAACTATCGAAAGTGAGACAAACAACGCCTGACAGAAAGGTCAGATTCGAGAGCTTTGGTACGTGTCCATGACACTAGGCCGCGTAGAAAATATACACATTTGTGTTGGTTCCCATCCACTTCCTTTTGAATACTGATTTATTTGTTAGATTATCGTTTGTTTGATAAATATTTTTTTTAAATAGGGAAAATGCGGAGGGAAAGACAAATTTCTTTAAGTTTTCTGGGTCATATAATTGGTCTAGGCTTAATTAAAAAATCCAGGTTTGCTTTTGATTTTATGATAATGAAAGTATGTCCATTTATGTAGCGCACCTACTTTATGAATATACTCCACTGCGTTGAATACAGAGATTTTAGTAGTTACATGATTATAAGACTGAGTCAGGCAATACCATCATCAGTGGCGTCGCGTTTAGCGTTTAGCGTTTATCATTTAGCGGTTTACTACATCAGCGTTTTTCAACCTTTTATTGTCACGGCACCCTTTTAAAATTCAACGAGTTTGGAATCATCCCAATCCAAAATTCATAGAAGAGGATTTATTATTTATCCCTCATATTCAAAGAGTGACCTATAGGCCTCTTTCCCGAATATATACTATCCGGATCTGAAATATTGCGAGCGAGCAAAAAATTATCTATATATTAAGTTTGTTATGTTTGTATGTTCAATGTTTTTTTTATGGAGAAGGTAATAAATGAAAAGGAATAAATTAATATCTTTTTGTTTTCGTATGTCTTCCATCTTTCACTCCCATCACCACTTCTTTTGTCTCCTTTTTCTTATCTGGTGTATGCTACACGAAGGACACTGATCGGAAGTCCCACAGCAATTGTCGATAATCGTTTAATGCACATTTTACAACAGATTTTTTTCAAAACTTATCATGTTGACCCAACGTTATTGATTCACATAATGTTATAATCTTTGAAATGCGTTTTAGACCAATCTATCTCCATATAATTGCTGATGTTCTTTTTCCTTTTTGTTCATCTCTACCCTCACTCTCGTCTCCCCCCCCCCCCCCGTGTTTGCTAATTGATTGGGGGAAGGATGAGCCCCCCCCCCCCCACCCCCTCTCCCCCCCCCCCCCCCCCGTAGCTACGCAACTGGCGATCATAATTTACGCACTAAGGGGCGGATCTAGCCGGCGGCAAGGGAGGGGGCCCAATTCGTGAGAAAATATTCAGCGGCGAAACAGCCAGATGGTGTTTGTTATGTTATGCCCCCTAAATGTTGAAAATTGTACCCCTGGATCCGCCACTGCTTGTACCTAATCTCAAAAATGATTTCAAACTTTCTTTCGCAGTACATAAATCAAAGTCTCTACTTCATGATATTGTGACTCTCAAATTATTGTTAACCTTTTTCTTACCCACGCTACACATAAATCTATCAGTTTTGTTCACTGTGTTTGTACACATATTTATTTATTTTCAATACTAATATGTCTCTTGTGCTCTGTCTTGACATGTATCTTGTTAAACACTTAAAAAAAAACACCCAGCTTCATACTTTATTGATGATTATGAATGACTACTCAACCAACTTATAACAAGACGTACTTCAGTTTTAAGAGGGTCTTATTTGTGTAATTACCAATAATGTAACGAAACGATTGCAATCTTTATGATATTGTTTCCAGATGTAATATCCTCCATGTTGTTATATTGTTTGTTTTTTGTAAACATTCAAGCATGTGATATAAATAAAAATCAATTCGAATTCGAGTATTTGCAATCGTGACTACAAAGTTAACATACATATACTTGATTTTGCGCTAAAAGTAGTTGCGTTATCAATACTGTAATATGTAGAGTAGGCTTTTATTCATTGTTTTACTCATTCATTGATTATTTTATTTACACTTTTATTGAAACAGGGTTGCCTCTTTAGTTAACATAATGCTTTCCCTGATATCACTTTTCCTTCAGAATACCCAAATTTGAGCGACATAAAAATTGAAATGATCTATTTATATTTAAAAAAATAATTTAAACGAGGCTACAATAGCCCAGTGTTAAAAATTCATGAAAACTTCACTTGTTCCCACTTCTGTAAATGTAAGGCTAATTTACCTGCCCTCCCTGCAATATTGTTTTATTCTTTCCTAAATGCCAAATTGTTTTTGAAAGTCACCCAAAGACAATATTACGGACTTTCCCCTGCATCTATAAATCCAATATTTCAATTCATTGCAAACATAATTGTATTAAATAGCTTTATTGGTGGGGATTTACCGGACAACCCTAAATGAATATCTACCCAGTCGACAGACCTTAATTCCCTTAGCTCAAACTTAGCCATTAAATTCTGCCATAATCTTTGAACATGTACACACTCCCAGAAGAAGTGTAAATATGTTTCAATCTTTTGCTTACAAAATGAACACAAGTTATATTCAACAAAGCCGAATCTGAATAAGTGTTCTCTAGTATAATTGTTCCATGAAGCAGTTTATACTGAATTTCTATTAGTCTGTTAACAAGAATAACTTCCCTAGGCTACTAAATATCTCCCTACATAACTCATTTGAAAAATCTGAAAATCCCCGTCCCTCATGAATCTTCAAAACAAATAAATTGTGTAACTTCTCTATAAAATATTCATAAACCTTCCTCGATAATAAATCTCTGAGGAGCTTCACTGTACTGTAAAACTGCATTAAAATATCATATTCTTTTACATCCACTAAACTCCAGCTATCCCTTTTTCCGCTTCTCAAAATAGCTTCCCAAATATTCCCACATACCCACCGCTCGCCCAAACAAACGCACACACACGCACGCGTACGCACACACACCTACCACACACCCAAGCGTTCACACACACACACACACACACACCCAAGCATTGAATTCTCTTGACCGACGTCAACAAAGAATGCTAAAAAAGTAAATGAATACGAATAAACTGGTTGTTTTATTCAAATCACTGAACCATGATCACAAGACTAACCTCACATTAACAAAGTATACATTACTATCGACTGACTAAATAAGAAAAAACACGAGTGATTTCCAGCGTAGGATTTGTGTTCCGGGGTTCATTAGATGTCATTAGATGTCATGTCTAAAGAGCTGATAACTTTTACATGTTTAGACCTCAGATAATTTTTTTAAAAGTCGGTCTATGAGTGGATTGGTCTTAAATCTGCAATCCACCCTTTTTCTCATTTTCCAATATTCAACATCTTCATGTTTTCAACATTTAAACAAAATATAAAATTTAAAGTTATCATTGGCATTAGTTACAAGAGTAATTTGGAATATTGTTATTATTATATCACGTGTAACACATAAGGGGGCACCCTCCCTCGGTATTGGATGTTTGACGCTCAAGTTGTCACAAATAACGGACTCTATCCTTACCCGTGTTTAATGAATCAAATTAAAACCCCATTTGTCCTTTCAAATTTGCTGGCATGTTCAATGAATCAAATTAGAAACCAATTTTCTTATAAAGTTTGTAGGCACAACATTTGGGGTATTCTTCAAGGGGCTGTTTTTCTAAATTGCCTATGCAATGAAAGGGGACACACTAATCATATACTTCTTGATTTAGAAAACAACTCTCATAACAATCAAAACTTCATCAAATAAAATGTGACGATTTGACAGAAAATAAAGCGAACAATATTCAACAGTTTTGTAACATTTACTACAAGATTACTTTATTACAATCATCCTGGATACGTTCAAACATTCAAGGACATTTATTGAATTTATTATCATAAAAATCATGGTATGGATTTTCTCTTCCTACACCAGTTAGTCCAGGTTTTTTCTCGATAGTTCTTATTTTTCGTATAGCCTTTTCTGATCTGCATGTTATTTCCATGTAAAAATCCAAGGGTCTGAGATTTAAAAGTTTGACCATGATTGAATGTATGGTTTTGTATGTATACAAATGACATTGTCTTTTTCACTTATGTTAAGAAGAGAAGTTTCTTTAAAACTTTTTTTCTGCCAATGTATTTCCATCCACACTCGATATACATAACTTAAGGTAAATTTTACTTGGAGGGTTTTCCCTTTCATCATTTTGAATTTCAAGGCCTGAGGAGGGACACTTTAGTAGAACAAGAATCTTATTATCATCTTATAATTCCTAAGAGCATGATATATCAAAATTCTAATAATTAATTTCACAGACCGAGCAATGATGCAGACTTAACAACTTGCATTCTGTGGCATTATACATCCTAGAGATTCAAATCATTTTTTTTCCTGCTCTTCAGAGATGAATACATCAAGTAGGGTTCATGTAATTCAAAAATAGGAAATTACATATAGGATTATGTTTTTTTGTTTCTTTCCAAATTTGAGAGAATAGAATTAAATACAACCATTTGTTAATGTACATACAGTTACAAAGACGACTATTTTGAAAACTAAAGTTCATACACATAATGCACTACTAGCCCTACTGTGTCGACACACCTCTTCTCTATATTAAAAGAAAATAATTGCACAAAACTGCATCGAATCATCTCTGCTTAACAAGTACTAGTTATCAAGAGAACAGGTGAATATTTCTCTCCTTCATATATATATTACTGTCATACTATGAGAAATCTCAAGAAAATAACTTACGAACATCAACAAGGCACTGGTGTCCTTACAATAGGATGTAAAAAACCTTCAGCGTCCTTTGTACAAGCTCATGTCATCGTCAAAAGAAACACAATACCATTTCATATTATTTTGATATGGCAAAGCAAAGCTAAAAAGTGATCCATGTAAGCTCTTATTTTCTACTAGTCAATAATTGGTATTTAATATTAATTTCTTTAACCCTGTGTTTGCAAGTCAGAAATTTTTCTGTCATTAGAATAACAGTTGGTGTCTCCTTCAAGGGAAAGGAACAGGAGGGTGAGCCATGTCAGACATTTGGCTTCCTATTAAATTTCTCAGCATTTTAAACTTTATTTGTTACCAAACAAAGGTGACGTCCCCAGAGGACAAGTACCCATAATGCACCTTGCAGCTAGAAGCTTTAATACCTTCAGCATCCCATTTAATCTCAAGCAGGGGGAAATTTCTGATTTTGATATCACACAAAGTTCCCAAAAGACCAGTACTCAAATTAAGCATTCATATTGACAACAGATTTCTGGCATGCAAACCCAAGGTTTGTATCATTTTTTCGCTTTTGACTTTTAGCACCTGTGTATTATGTACACTGTGGTTATTCTGTTCTCTACACAGAATAAAACTAAAGTTTATCAACCTTTTACTGCAGTAAATAGAGCTTGGGTGTCCAAACATATACACTGATTTCACTAACAATGAAAAGTAGATCCACAGTATGAATTCATCCCCACATTCAAATTTGTAGGACTACTTCAAATGGCTGATTTCATAAATATATTGGCAGTTTTATTTATTCTAAGAACCTTTTTTCTCTGCATGCCAGACTTTTCATTGGTCTGCATATTTCTTTGTTAATACATATCTTTCTTTCTCTGACTAACCAGAACTAGGATACACTTTTCTTCATGTATGAAGTTATATATATGTCAGTCTCAGTAAGTAGTCCCGTAAATTGTTAACATACACCATCAAAATCTCTCTTGTTATAAGTTACACATCAAATAAATAAACCACATAAATTATGAATAAATTTCAATGGTGCACTTTCTAAAAATCTAGTGTGCAGTTTGAAAGTATAAACAGCTAAGGCATGGTGAAAAAAATACTTATGTACAAGTTAACAATCACTTTTTAAACAAGGAAAACATTATTTAACATCCGCAAACATCTACATGTACTATGACTAATGTTTTTGTTTGTTTTCTTAACTCTCCATTCCAAAGGTTCAATTATCCTCTAAATCTTCAGTGTATACATCTATCCTGACACAAGCGGATAAAGCACTGCTAAAAGAAAGTAGGTACACACATCTTATGCACTCTCTGGAATTGGAAGAAAAAAAAGTGGGGTGGTACTCTGATAACAGGTGTATTTAATCTCTAATTTTTGTAACAAATCTGAACCTACGGCAAGTCATTTGTTAATCACTGACAGATTTAGGGGGACTGAACTTGCACACACACCTGGTACCCTTTGTTTTGGATTTATTTCCTTTCAAAGTCTCGACCGCAAATACTAACAATTATACTCAATTGTTACACTGTCTATAAAATGACTCTAAATGCTTTCACTAACCTTTAGTCATTCTTAAATGACTAATTAGTCCAATTTGGTCAAATATTTCAAATATTTCAAAATCAACGATACCAATTCTACAATAATGTTAAGCTCAGACCATTTAAAATGGTCAATTGTCATTGAATAAGAACATAGAGTGCTTACATTGATAAACACACACACACACACATACAAATACATGAAAGGAAATAAATAGGTGAGAAAATACAATTTGTACAAACTTCAAGTATGTCAAAAGCTACAGACAATTCTCGGCAAAATACGAAATATTTATAAGCAAAACAGAGCCAGAAGGTTCTTATTAACCCATATGCATTAAAAACAAAGATATTGCCCTTCCGAATCTGAACAGACGAAAAATGTTATTCTTTTCTTTTATAGTACTTTAATTACATGTACTTTAATTCTTCATTTCAATCACTAGGAATATACCGTAGAACAAAGTAGTACACCAAACTAACAACAAAACTAAACAATTTTTTTTTGGTAAAGGGTGAAATTAATTGCATGGCAAGAAAAAAAATACAAATATACACAACCTGCTTCTATTGTTTATCTTATTTGGCACTGCAACGTAAATGAGTTTGGTAAATATATAAAAATGGTTCGCATAAAACAGGATTCAAAAAGTTAATTTAACAAGCCTACTGTTAGAGAGGTAAGATTATTATGCTGTACACTGCAGAAGTATGCACGTTTGTTGTTCTGTTGTTTTTGTGAACTTTTAAACAGAAGCCTCTTTGCAAAATGTTCCTTTATAATGTATACAATAATCTGCTCTCTTACCATTGTTCTGCAGGCATTGTCAGATTAAAGCCCTAAAATACAACATGTTAAACTCTTCACTCAGTGTTATAAAGTATATGTTAATCTGACAAATTGAATCTTTTTTGTGTTACAAAATCTGAGAACAAATAAAAACTTGAGATAATGAAAGTGAAACCATTCTTGATTGGCAACACTTGATCAACTGCATTTTCCTCAAAGCAGCTAATTATAAAATTTGTGTAATTAATAACTTTCTTAATTGTTTACTTAGTTTCAATATGTCAGATTACAAACATATTGTACATCCATTTTCTGGAGTATCTTTCCCTTCAGTCTACCATTATGCTGATAAGCCAAAGCGCATCTACATGTACATAGAGTTACAATACACATACATAGCAAAACAAGTGACCTAGATCAACAGCAGGACCCATAATGCATCTGTTCATAAGGTTTCACTTCCTGTTCATGCACGACAACCCCTAAGATACCAGATAGAACACCAGCTTGATCTCAAGTCCACACTTGCCACTGTTAGCTTCAGAGTTTTCTCTCTAGATGGTACAAATATACAGTCAGACCTCCTTTAGTGACCACCTGTATAGAAAGACCACCCATCTACAAAGACAACATTTTTGTTTCTCCTGAAAATGTTTTCCCATTGTACTAAAGGAACCTGTACATGAAGACCACCTGTCTATAAAGACCACTTTTCTTGTCTCCTTGTGTTCTTATATACAGGTTTCACTGTACTTTATTTATCATGTTTGGAGCCGAAAGGATATCAACTCTAAAACATGTACTTTCAATGCAACACATAGTTATCACCCTTCTGGTTCTCAACAGCTAATAATCAGCTGAACGCCAGAAAGGTGCTAACTCTGTGAGGTACACATAGTATATCAAAATGACACATCCTGAACACTAAATGCATACTTGTTGACGATCATACTTCTTTACATAGAGGTAGAGCCACAATGTTGGGATATGGACTTGGTAAATACATGTACCTCAACTATCTTTATTAGACTTAACATCACCTTAATTCTCATTCAAATGTGTCCAATAAGAGCATTTAATTGATCCATATCAATTACTACTACCCTTGTGCGCTCCATGCCTTCCATGCCTTTACATTTTTCTATTAAAAGTAATTAACATGATAAAAGTTGATAATAATAATAATAATATTTAATTTTTATATACCGCTTAATACAAATGTCTCTAAGCGCTTTACAAATATACTATTACCCCGGTCATTGGATTCAGTGCTTGCCCGCACACACTGTGTGCACAATCTCCACTCCCTGGGGAGCATTCCAGCCGGGCGTTACTTGACGCTCACAAGCTGTTTGACCAACAATGACGGTCGCATCCTACCGGGTACCCATTTAACACCTGGGTGGAGAGTAGCAAGTGCAGGTTAATATCTTGCCAATAGCTCTCAGAAGATCCTATATTCCTTGAAGCACCAAGATATGTCAAGCAGTTTCACATCTATTGCAAAACAATTAGCATAAACACCTAATATGGCATAACATTCAACATTTGTCAAGCGTAGGAGTAAACAATGAAATCATAATGACATTGGATACTTGAACAGCGCGCATATCTACCCCAAAATGGTGCCCAAGTTCCTTTCAAGGCATTTGAGGTATTCATACCAGAGAGGCAGAAACCATTTACCACACCTGGGTGGAGAGTGGCAGATGAGGATTATTGTCTTGTCAAAGGACATTAGTGACGTGCTGGGGATTGAACCTATGATCTCCACATTTCCTGCCACTCATCCATGATATTTCTACAAAAATTGAAGAAATATCTTGCTTCAAATAACCCCTAAGAAATTGAACTTAAACAAGTTTATTTAATCTGAATCTGAATCTGTATTACTGATGGGGTTATAAGCTTCGTCTCTTCCAGGGTTATTCTTGTTTACCTTACATTTAGCACGTTATTGGTCAATTTGAACTTCTCAAAATGCCACGAAACACAACACTATTAGCCAAACAAAAATGAACAAAATGAATGAACAAAATTCATCATCTAACTTTTAAAAAGTCCTCTATTGGTCAAAATGAGGTTGTCAAAATGAGGTTGTCAAAATTCCATGATATGCAGATATTTGGCAATATGAATAAATAAAGGTAATTTTGTTTCTACAAACATAAGCACTACTCCGATATGAGCTGAAACATCAAAATTACTGCTCTTGACTTCCTATATACACACAATTCCTTAGTCTCTACTACGGCAGTCCGATCCATTCAGTTTGGTGTTAGTCTTGCTTGATACTCCTATCTCTCTCCTATAACATTCTAGTCTAAGACATGGTGCTGATCACATACTCTTTATGGTGCACAAGACTCCTCTAATTCAAGTAACCCCGCAAAGCATTTGTTCAGGTCATCACTTCTTTGTTTGACTACAATAGACAGGGGAAAAAAAAACATGATGATAAACTTTTTTTAAAGGAGAAATAATGTGTGCTTACCAGAGATGAAAGAGGAATACAACTTTTTTTTAAATGAGTGTGTGTGTGTGTGTGTTGAGATACGTGTTAAAATCTGCATTACCTAATAATCATGTTGAATACTGAATTCTCTTATTACTTTAGGCTTTATACATAGACAACTAGGTTCTTTTTGGGGGCTGATATTTCTCTTTTTTTTTTGTTAAAGCCGACCGTAGATTTCAGGATTTTGGGTCGGTCGCAAAGGGTAATACAACATCTTTTTTTTTTAGGCCTAGTTTATATCCAGTATGACTAACCTCACTCTGTAGATGAGTATGTCTGTCTGTGTATGTGTCACACGGTGGACATGGGCTGTTGTCTGTCGGCTCTGCTGCTAGAACCTGAGACATTACTCTCTGTATCGTCCACAGAGGGTCTACGAAGCTCAAACTCTCCATAGATTCCTATGTCCCCTGTAAACAGAATGGAAAGACAACAGTTTTCTATTAATAATAATAATAATAACTTTTTACTTATATAGCGCTTTTCACAAGACATTTATATTAAAGCGCTTTACAATATTGATACAAGTAAAACTAAACAGAGTAATGACAAGAGAACAAAATTAAAGTGAAATTAGTAAACTTTAGTAACTATGTAAAATTTAAATAACTAATTGAGATGCAGTGGCAGACAGTGATGCATCCAGGAAAACAAAAGAACATTACTGTGAAAGTATCTTAACTTTCTTGGATCGTGACAGAATTATATCATTAGGCGCGTATCTTGCAAAATGCTTTGACGGATTGATTAGTCTAAATGATATCAAAAATTGTCATCCATTACAACAATATTTCACCAATATCACAAACAAGTGTGTCTTTGCCCAATATATTACTCATTGCGGATGTAGTATTGAAAATAATATCGCTAGTGATATTTGTTTGTCTCAAAATGTATGGTCAACAAGGGATCTAAAAGATCACAACGTTTCCTGCGCCGCTGCAACACTTTGTCAGGTGATAAAATATAATGTAAACAATATATATTTTCAAAGGGTGTCTTTGTTGTGTTCCAGAAGCATCTTTCGTGCCAGTGACAGTTTGCTTAGAAATTTAACATTAGAAGGTACTGCTGAGGTGTCATAATTCAAAAAGAACTCTTAAAAATACAAAAAAGCTATTACTTCTTAATAAACTACAGATAAATGATATGATCCAGATAAAAATCCCATAGCTAAGCAGTGAAAAGGAGTGATAAAGATATCAGATCTCTAAAGACTATTTTCATAATGTGTTATATTTCGAATGAAGAATTTTTTAGAAATATGTATAAACATATAACTGCAATTATTGTAACAAAGAAAATAATTCAAAGTGAGATTAACATTCATAAATATCACAATATCCCCAAAACAGAAAGAATAAAAAAAACATGAGACAATCTCAGTAATAAGACTGAAGAAGTTGTTAATTTGTTATCAAGTTTTCCAATATCAAAGAAATATACAATTTTACATTGCAAGGGTTTGAATGTTAGAAGCATTACAGGGATTTGCATGGTGAAAATCTCAAAACTTGTATGAGGGCGAAATTGTTGTTTTAAAAAAATATCACATTTCAAAAACTTTCCTCAAAACATGGTGGCAACATTTTCATTATTAACAATTTTACAGGAATTTTTCTATTCATATATGAATTTTGCAAATAGCATTGTTTATTCACCCCATTTGTTGTGTAATAATAATAGCGCCGTCTATCTAGATAATTCTATTCCGAGGCGCATTTATTATTACCCCGGCTTTAGCCTAGCTGCTGATTATACTGCGCTCCAGCATTTCAAGGGATTAATTCCTGCCAGGTATCCATTTACATCACCTGGGTTGAGTGTGGCAAATGTAGATCAATGTCTTGCCAAAGGACATTAGTGCCGCGACGGGACTTGAATCGCGGACCTTGTGATCGACAGTCCGGCGACGTATCCACTCGACCACGACACCTCTACATAATGAGGGTTTCAATTTTCACTCACAGACAGTAAACCACAGAGTCTGTTGATCTCATATTTTGCACATACTTTCATAAACTTGTGTTGCTGCTCTAGATACATTTTGAGGGCTTGCAAATACCTGATAGTGGCATTCATTCATTTGATTTTATTTTTTTTAAATCTCATACTTTAAAAATAAAATAGAACTGCTTTGAACAGACTAATGATGACAAAGTTGAACAAAGTTGAAGATAAAAAAGCAAAGCCCACAAAAAATCCTTAAATTGCAAAGTATAAAAAGCAGGCACTATTTGTTTACAAAGATTTCAGAAAAAACATAAATGCTCTTTTTATTTGATTTCTAGACAAACAACCACATTTTACACTTTCCAACCTGCGATGACACTTTGATTTTTCAAATATGATGAGCAATGAAGCAGAACAAAGGATATAAATTTACACAAACTAGGAAACAGTATTCTCATTTGAACATGTGAAGGATTGTAGAGATATTAGTAACTGAATAACACAATATGGCAAAATACATTTGTATGTGCATTCATACTTTACAACTGTTCACTTTTTGTTCTTTCACAGTACTGGTTAAAGTATTAGGGGTTAAATCAGTGTATCATTCAAAGTAAGATGATTGTCTATTCTATCTTAAATCTCCCATTAAATCTAAAGAAGATTTCTGACATATATGTATAAATATAAATGAAGATATTTTTATAGTTTTTAACTATTGTCACACTGCAAAATATTTCACATTGAATTAATCATAACCTGAACATTACTAAATCTGTTGCCAAGAATACAGAAAAGAATAGAAAATATCAATGATTTTAAGAGGAAATAGCCACATAACTGTAATGCCAAATCATCACCTTTATATACCTTCCTGCCAATTATTTTGCTGAAACCATATAATTTGCAGATAGAAAGAAAGAAATTGCAAGCAGAAAGTGAGAGCAATTAAAGAGCTTTTAATCACTGAATATAATACTGCTCAACACACTCAATTCTCCCATAAAACACAAAACAATGACAACACACTCCATAGGTCATGTACAGTAGAAACTCTTTATAACGAGGTCCTTGGGACCAAGGAAATAACCTTGTTATATCAGGTAAAAAAAACAAAATAATATAAAGAGCTGGGACCAGCAAAATCACCTTGTTATAACAGATACCTTGCTACAGTCAAACCTGCTTTAGTGACCACCTGTCTAAAAAGACCACATTTTTGTTTCCCTTAGAAAATGGTTTCTTATTGAAACATGTACTAAAGGAACCTGTCTACAAAGACCACTTTTTGAGTTTCCCTTGGACGGTCGCTATAGCCAGGTTTGACTGTACATCAGAGGTTTTCTTTATACAGAGGTTATAATGTACGATGTAAATATGAAATCATGCATACAACACAAGGAACACAAGGAAAGCAATGCATTCTGACTACATCTATAACACATCTGCATTAACTTTCAATAAACCAACACAAGGACAATTCCAATACCAGACTACACTGCCTTTAAGGTACTAAACATAACATAGAGGGCAGTATGACAACAAAGGTCACTTTCATTTTCAATCTGTGCTTAAGACCAAAGAAAGCAAGGATTAGTCTAAGACTAAAACTATAATAACCACCACCATATAAATCGCAACGTTAGTATGGAACATCACAAATGAGGCCATTTCTACAAAACACAATAATCCCCTTTTAACTCCCTGAAACTTTTTCCTTGTACACCTACCAAGTATATATATACAGTAATCTTCACTAATCATTCTACTTGCAGATTGCAAATTGGCAATATATCTGTGCTAAAATTGATCAGAAATTTCAGTTCAACTGGCAACTTAACCTTGCTTTCAAAGAGAGACTGGTTAACATGTTTACCTGAATGTGTTCTTCCATCGTTGATACAGTCTTCATGCAGGAAACAGTCAGGAGGGATTGAGAAGGGATGGAACACCACACAAAAAACATGAGTTGCAAGAACAAGGCTAGTAGGGCGTAATCTAGACAGTCATAGAACAGAGACAGAGCTAGGGCTGGATGAGAGACTACTGCTGGAGAGGTGAACGCACTTTTCACAGGTGTGGAAAGACAGCTGAAGCAGACCTCTGAGAGGTTTTAGGGAGGGGTTAGAGGGTGAGAGTGGATGAGTGGGTGTGGGAAGCTTTGAGGTGGGTGGGGTCAATGAGTGGGTGTGGGGGAAGGATAGGGTAGGTGAGTAGGTTCTAGGTATATGAGAGGTTTTAGGGAGGGGTTCAGAGGGGTGGGTTGGTGGTTAGAGGGGTGGGTTGGTGGTTAGAGGGTGGGGTGGATGAGTGGGTGAGGGGAGCTTTTGAGGTGGGTGTGGGTCAATGAGTGGGTGTGGGGGAAGAATAGGGTAGGTAAGTAGGTTCTAGGTATATGAGAGGTTTTAGGGAGGGGTTAGAGGGGTGAGTTGGTGGTTAGAGGGTGTGGGTGGATGAGTGGGTGTGGGAAGCTTTTGAGGTGGATGGGGGTCAATGAGTGGGTGTGGATGAAGGATAGGGTAGATGAGTAGGTTCTGGGTATATGAGAGGTTTTTTGGAGGGGGTAAAGGGGTGGGTTGGTGGTTAGAGGGTGTGGGTGGATTAGAGGGTGTGGGAAGCTTTTGAGGTGGGTGGGGTCAATGAGTGGGTGTCGGCGAGGATAGGGTAGGTGAGTAGGTTCTGGGTATATGAGCGGTTTTAGGGAGGAGTTAGAGGGGTGGGTTGGTGGTTAGATTGTGTGGGTGAATGAATGAGTATGGGAAGCTTTTGAGGTGGGTGGGGTCAATGAGTGGGTGTGGGGAATGATAGGGTATGTGGGTAGGTTCGAGGTATATGAGAGATTTTAGGGAGGGGTTAGAGGGGTGGGTTGGTGGATAGAGGGTGTGGTTGAATGAATGGGTGGGTGTGGGAAGCTTTAGAGGTGGGTGGGGGTAAATGAGTGGGTGTGATGTGATGTATAGGGCAGGTGAGTAGGTATATTGGTGGGGTAGGGGAGAGGGTACAAAGGGGGTGAGTGGTTATAGGTGGAGCAGGGATGGCATGGGTAGAGGAAGGGGTGTACCAATATGGTGGTAAGTGGGATGGGTATATTCACTGTATGGGTATGGGTATGGGTGGTGGGTGAGGCATGAGTAGGGGAAAAGATAGGCATTGGTATGGGCAGGGGTGTACCAATATGGCGGTAGGTGGTGTGGGTATATACACTGTATGGGTGTGGGTGGGTGAGAAATGGGTAGGGGGAAAGATAGGCATGGGTATGGGCAGGGGTGTACCAATATGGCGGTAACGGGTAGGTGGTGTGGGTATATACACTGTATGGGCGTGGGTGGGTGAGGCATGGGTAGGGGAAGGGGTGTATGGTGATAGGTGGGGCAATGGGAGATATAGCATGGCTAGGGTTTAGAGAGAACATTAGCTACACATGTACCCCAGGCTATCAGAATGTTGAAAAGTTGAAATAATGTTAGAAGCCTGGGCTTTGGGAAGGACATACATTGTATATGTCAAAGCTTAGTTTGTTAAGAGAATACTGGAGAAAGGTAGTTAAAAAGTGTCTTGAAAATGAGTCTGAAGGAGAGTGTGGAAAGGGTGATCAATGGTATCATTTGAGAGGGAGGGGGAGAGGGTAGAGGGAGAGGGAGAGGGAGAGGGAGAGTGAGAGGGGAGGGAGAGGGGAGAGGGAGAGGGGAGAGGGAGAGGGGAGAGGGAGAGGGGAGAGGGAGAGGGGAGGGAGAGGGGAGAGGGGAGAGGGAGAGGGGAGAGGGGAGGGGGAGAGGGAGAGGGGAGGGGGAGGGGCCAGGGATAGGTTGATGAATTAGATTTAGGTTGAGAGCGAGGACTCTTGAAGTAGCATGGAAGGGAAAACAAGATGGAAGGGAAACAAGATGAAAGGGGGGATCCATTTAGTCAACAGCGTTAGTCTAGTTATTGACCTAGAGAATTAATTTTACCACATGAAATGAAAGTTTGGATAGATTTGTAACAGGGAATAGTCCACTCAAACCAGCAACCCCCGACTCCAAACCGACTGACAAATTTGTCATCCTGGGTAAATTTCTTTTTATTTTGGCCGTTGTTGGTTTGGTGTAGGTCTTATCAGTGTAACTGGGGTAGAAAGTAATGAATCAATGAAGGTTTTAGTTTTGTGAAAGGATTTTAAAACATAGCAACAACTGAGAAATTTCAATGATGGAACAATAATAGTTCACCAACTTTGATATTAGGGTAGAGATACAGAGTGATAAGAAAACTGAAGGAAGAGAACAAATACATATAGGTAGATATTTTGTGTCCTCTAAAGCTGTCTTAGTTTACAATAATGTATCAAGAATGGGTTTTGTATTTGAGTTTTATATGTTATTTAAATTTTCCATCGAGTGATGAATACATCTAGAAAGATGCTTCTTACATTGGGATGGGGTGTTTGTTTGTGTTTGTATTGTTTTTGTTTATTAGTGGTGAATCATCACTTAAGACAGGAAAGTTCTAGATGACATATGAATTGTATGAATGTAAAAAAAAATAGATTGATTAATAATTTTTTGTAGCCTATGAATCAGTTCAGTCGTGGGCATGTTTTTATGATAAACAAGTCTAAGTAAAGAACTTGAAAATATTAATGTTAAACATGAATGTACATGTCAACATGAATTTACATGTTTCATACTTCTAAAAGCAAATGCAATATACAACACAAAGAAATTATTAGCTTTGAAAGAAAACATTTATTATTTTCATAGCTCTTAAGAACCAAAATGTATTTGTTATGCTTGTACATTGAAACTATTCATCATGTGGATCTACTTCCCACTTCATATTCCCAATATCTTAAGCCCCATTGTACTACTTGTAGCTACTTGCTCCCTCTATATAGAAAACAATGCCTAATCGGTGCCCATTGGTCCCCCGTATCCTCTTTTTCTTATGTTAATTGAGAGCTGAGTTGATGAGATAGCCACCTGCCAGTGAACAATCCCCCTGGCCAAACTAGTACAGATGGCCTTTAAATTAATAAAATACCACGCCCTTAACTCTACATGTAGTTTAATGAATACAATATTCTATAGGAGCCACATCATTATATGCTTTTCATTCCATTCACTAATGTTTTGATGCAGCCCTGACTCATAGCCTGAACTAGGCATATTATGAAAGACAGTTCTGAAAGATGTATCATAAAATCAGAAAACAAACTTTCTGGCATTCATCATTGAAAGATCATATGAAAGTATTATCAATTATTCCACATAATGCCGTAATCAAGGCTTTAAATTTCATTAAATTCAATTATAGTACATTGTATAAAATGCATTTAATTATGACAAATGTAATGTGCATTTCCAAATATCTTGATTACAACAACGATGTTTCATGTAACTATGCAAATAAATCAAGAGATTAATCCCCTCTAACAAAAGTTCATCAGTAGATTTCGTCCCTTTTAGTTAAAATGTGTAGGTTCATTGAATTTCATGTTTTCTGCTTTGGTGATATCTAATATTCAGATTATCACTTGATTATCATCTGAGTATTATGATTATTTGGCAAGACATTAATCTACATTTGCCCCACTCGACCCAGGTGACGTAAATGGGCAGCTGGCAAGAATTAATTCCTTGAAATCCTAGAGCGCCATAATGCCAGCCATGCTTAAGCCAGGGTAATAGTTGTGGAGCGCCAGCAGTGTCAAGTTTAACAGACATTTGCTATACAAGAACCCACTATCATTATTATTATTATGATTATTTCCTGTGTATTATGGTCTATCTAAACACATCCCCCTCCACACAAAAAAAATTATGATAATAACTACCAAAAAAAAGACAAACAATATCGAGACCAGCTCATTTAACTTGCGCTAAAAAAATGTAATAAATATGGTTATCTTCTCTATACTTAACATTTACATACATATATAAAGGTAAAAATATTTACCTACATCTATTAAAGAGCAAATAATATGAAGCAAAGTCAACATTGCTTTTCCAGCACATCTATAGACCCCTCAAGAAATAGCCCCATGTAGTGCACAATTTTTTTTTTCAGAGATGAAAAGTCATATTTTCAAGAGGCGATATCGTATTATTGTTTTTCAATATTTGTTATCATACTTAATATGATAAAATTGTACAGGTTAGCATCTCTGATATCCTAATATTCTAATTCAAATAAATGTTCTTGTTGGCACTTTCCTTCTAGCGTTATACCGATATCCTTTCTTCTTCTAAGCACCATCATTATAAAATATCTTAACTCTCAGAATTTTCCTGAAGAGAATAAATAGCACAAACATAATACAAACATATAATAGCAAAGATTGATTCGCCCACTGCCCCTTACTTTAATTGTTACATGAATCTATATCATGGCATCAATGATATACAAGTAAAAATGTTCATAATTATTAGTAATTTCATTTATTTTATCCCTCATATCCCTCATCATGTAAACCATATTACAAGTATGTCTACAATATGCCTTTCACAAAAGTGTAATCTTATCTAACTTTTCCCTATCACCCACTCCATACCTCTTTACTACCCCAACACTACAACACATAAATGAATACAAATCTATCAAATGTATACTGTAATATTAAAAACAGTTCTATCAAACAAATTTTAAAAATTTCAATTTCATTAACAAAATCAATATTGTTTTTCTTTTTAGTACAGTATGTAAAGTCTAGCTTTGGGCTTTAATCAAGGATAAAGTGGGAAAGGAACAAGGCTTCTAAGGGAGGCGAGGGAAGGGATTGGGAGGGTCATGAGAGGTTCATCCGTAGGTTGAAGGTGATTTTCTTATAAGGGGTAGACATCGGGAGTGGGAGGTGTTTCAAAGAGGGGTGGCGTAGTCACATGGACAAAGGGCGTGGTCTGGTTTCTATATCTTCATGGGGGCGATGGTGCACCTCTATGTCCTCTTTAATATGAAATACAGGTGGCAAAAATGCATTGGTTGTACATGTATTTGAAAGTACATGTTAGTGGTTTGGGCGATGTTCAGTTAATGTGAATATATGCACAAGGTTTTTTAAATTTTGTTTATTCATTTATTTGTTGGTGTGTGTGGGTGCATGGAATTAATCACATTATACATCGGGGGAGGCATTTTGTAGTTCACATGATAAGATATGGCAAGGGAATTCCATTGTAAGACGAAAGTAAAATGAGAGTGAGTATTCAAATATCATTTGCACAGAATGAAAGTTAGTAAAACGAGTATAACAAAAGAGTATAAAATGAAAATGCAGTATTGATGATTGATTTTATAGGTATATGGATTTTTAATTGCAAAATAGTGTAGTGTAGAAATTTGGGGAAATCAATTGCAAGAAAAAGGGAAAGATACAAATGAACAATGAGAGATATATAACAAAAGAAAGAAAGATTAGTGGCAAGGAATATTAGAATGAAACATGAAACAATTAAACATAAATGAACAAAGACATTATTAGTCATTATCATCACCAAATTAGTTCAGGAGAAAACAACATGACAATTAATAGAATGGATTTTATATATATACGAATCATGTTTTTTTTTTTTTTTATAATTAGTATGACATATTTTTAGAATGATCAATGAATGGAACAAGGATGGTATAAACATGGGAAGATGATGGGTATAAAGAAATGGAAAGATTGAGAAGGAGGAAGGAGGTAAGAGGAAGGAGGAGAATAAAAAATCACAAAACATGTAAGAATAATGAGGGGATAACTTCATGTAGAACATCAACAGCATGCAGATAAGTGCAAACTCACACGTATTGTAATAATTTCAATCAACAATCACAACGTAATCATATTATGTAATTCTCTTGTGTAAGTACAGGGTCCCATCTTATAAAGAGTTGGGGTTACTCACAACTTATTTGGGATCAATATCATTTGCAACTGTACATAAAAAACAGGAGACTGTAAACTTGCGATTGATTTGGATCAATCGCAACTCTTTGTAAGACAGGGCCCAGGTTTACACAAATCTATAATGGAGGGATACATCACAGAACTATGAGGAGTAAACCCCTAT
This sequence comes from Strongylocentrotus droebachiensis, assembly GCA_035222895.1. Lineage (NCBI taxonomy): Eukaryota > Metazoa > Echinodermata > Echinoidea > Camarodonta > Strongylocentrotidae > Strongylocentrotus > Strongylocentrotus droebachiensis. Next base: position 23,869 of record JAVYIG010013594.1, read on the forward strand.
TCCTCTGATCTAATATAATATTCAAACAAAGTGAAAACGAGAAGGCAACTGAAAGCTACCTAGATTTTCTTTACTATAGAGTACCGAAGTTGTGACGTCATAAAAATCTATTTTTAGAATTTCTCAATTTTTTCTTCATTTTCCGAAAGAGCATCAGAAATAATGTCCAAATATCGAAAACCAATTGAATATATGTTAAGTATTGGCTGAGATATGACCATCTGAATAAATATATGTCCTATGGGAACTCAGTGTTATATGCTCTGGCTCTAACCATTAGGAGCCAAAGCATATATTTTTTATGCTCTTTCGAAAAATGAAGAAAAAATTGAGAAATTCTAAAAATAGATTTTTGATGACATCACAGCTTTGGTACTCTACCGTATACAGAGTGACTTGACATGTATCCTAAGCCCACTGCAAACTTGAATGATCCAACCGAGATCCACTTGGAGGTAAAATTGCTACATCAATCGTTATAAAAAAGTTAACATGCCACATGTAAACCACACAAGACCCTAATGGTTAAAGTAGTAAATTGACATTGAGGGGTATCATATGCACTTCTTTCGGAGAATGAACAAAATAGCAAAAGCCAAACTCCCCCAAAAGTGCCTGAAATCCAGGATGGCTTTAGTCTACAATTTACTACTGGATGACTCTACTAGCTATAGGGTTATAACCACTGCAAAGTTATTCTCACTGCAACCTGCTATGAGAAACTATCTAGACGATCAACAAACTTGGCTCACATTCATACTGAGGGCTTCTAGAGATCCAAAATTATATTAACAAAAACTATCCTAATTTTTTTAAAGCCAATCAAAAAAAAAATCTTATTTTCACATGCACACCACACAACCAAAGGCTGCCATGCGATCGGAACGCCACACAAGGAAACATCGGATGTAACCTGTGCTGTCAGACCTAGGCTGCCCTTAAAGTGGACCGAACACTCAACCCAGCCCTAACCCAAAACATACCCTAAAATCTACTTGACTTCCTAATCCTCATTCTATATCTTTGATGAAATGATAATGCCCAGTCCCGATGTCACCTAAGCAAAGGTCTGGTCATCATGATGTTGTCCTTAGTAAGATTTATTAAGATGGCTCATTGTTGGGATGGGACGGAGGCTGTTGGAGATCCAAAATGATAGTACTAATAGTAGTACCAAGAACTAACCTAACAAGGAATCAAACCAACCATATTGTCAAGTGCATGGGGGCCTTTCACAAAGTTCCTAAGTTGAACTTATCTCTAAGTTGGACTTAACAATTATGGAAAGCCGTTAGCATCTTTGAAAATATTTTGTAAAAATATTTTAAAAGGCATAAAAAATTTTGATTCCATTCATATTTTCTATTATCATGGGAGATTTCATGTTCTTGATGAAGAATTTATGAAAAGTCTAAAATACTTGAATTTTTGCTTTTGAATATATTTTATTTTAAGGCTACAAATGGCTCTCCATAATTTTTAAGTCCTACTTAGAGTTAAGTTCGACTTAGAATCTTTGTGAAACACCCCCAGGTCACACAAGCAAGTGGTAAAACAAGGGTGGCCACAAGAGGGTGTGCACATCAGAACTAACCTGTACTGGCTGATCTTGGCTGTCCTGCAGGTACTGTTAGGTTCTGTCTGGGTACTACAGGCTGGGCCTTGCCCTTGGCTGCTTTGGCCTGGAGACTGCCCTGTGAGCTGTACTGCCTCTCTTTACTCTTCTGACGCTTCAAGAAACCAAACAGTTTCCGCTTGCTTCTCCTCGGAGACGACTCTGCACAGAGGAGGTGTTGAGAAACGATGAGAATCGATGAGCATCAAATTCTAACCATTGATTACTAAATTATCTCGTACCCACTAGCTTAGCCCTTTCAATGTAACCGTGAGACATTTGAACAATATTTTTGGACAACAAAGTTTTTTGTTTTTTGTTCAAGAAACCAAACAATTTCTGATTGCTTCTCCTCAGGGACGACTCTGCGCAAAGGAGGTGTTGAGAAACGATGAGAATCGATGAGCATCAAATTCTAACCATTGGTGACTAAATTATCTTTTTTACACAAGCTTAGCCCTTTTAATCTAACAGTGAGACATTTGAACAGTATGTTCGGACAACAAAGTTTGTTGTTTTTGTTCAAGAAACCAAACAGTTTCCGCTTGCTTCTCCTCGGTGACGACTCTGCACGGGGGAGGTGTTGAGAAATGATGTGAATTAATGAGCATCGAATTCTAACCAATGATTACTAAATTATCTTGTTCCCACTAGCTTAGCCCTTTTAATGTAACAGGCGGCAAATTCCGCTCAAGAATGAGGCATTTGAACAGTATTTTTGGACAAAAAGTTCTTTGTTTGAGTTCCAGAAATAGAAATGATTGCTTTCACTGCACTGTGAACTTTAGATCGTTAGTAGACATTTCATGACAAATTTATCAATGAACACAAGATGAATGCAACTGCGTCTGTAATATGCCTCGGCCTATATGTATGTCCATCGATGAATGATGACCTTTACGTCTGACCACACCAACCCAAGCTCTTTTCATTTTAATCTTTTCATGCACCAACCTACTTGAATCCAGTTTGGTCAACATTGGTTCAAGTTTTAGCAAGTTATCACAGTAATAAGATCATTTCCAAGATTTTGAACATGTTCATGGGTCTGTAATCTTTCACCTTAGACCTCTTACACCCAAAATCTCTTCAGTTCATCCTTAAATTTACACATTCTTAAGAAACATTCATTTTTAGATGATTGGTGCACTCTATGACATTCTTTTTTCTTCTTTTTTCCCTTTTGCCAATATTTTTTCCTCCATATTTGTATTATTATGTATCCATTGAGGGTAGACATGCTATCAAGCTTTGCTTACTTTGTCAACCCTCCTGTTTGATGTTTTCGATTAGTTACAGACAGCCTAACTTTATTCTACATATATTCTTTTGTCATGGGTAAAATTTGCAATGTTAGGTTGTTATATATTTGTAAAAGTGCAAAAGAAAAAGAAAATCAAACAGAAATATATAAATAAAATCAAAGGGCATACCAGCACTGATGGGTTCATGGGTTTCTCCTGTAGGTACCTCCAGGGTATTAGATCTATGGTCTGGTAGGGGTAAGGTGGACGTTCCCTCTGAGTTCCGTACGGCCTGCTGACGAGCCCGATCAAGGTCTGATTCATCCAGGCTTACGCTTCTACTTGCTTTCTCCTTCTTACTCCGACGTCTGAACAGCTTGAAACCACGCTTGCTGCGGTTGGGCGATGCATCTATCAACCGAAAATGAATAAGGTATAAAGATAATAAGTGTACTGTTGTATGGGGCAGAGACGTTGACACTCGCCAAAAAGGACATTGAGCGATTGAAGGCGCTCAAAGTGTGGTGCTGGCGCAAATTACTAGGAGTGTCTTGGAGGGACAGAGTTTCGAATGAAGAGGTGTTGCATCGAGCTCAAGAAAAGCGGGTGCTGATTCAAACGATTAGAGAGAGAATGTGCTCTTTGCTGGGTCCTTGTTCACTTTAAAGCCTCTCTAAAGTGTTTGGAGCCCAACAAAAATTTGATAGCAAACATTAAGTGTTAGATGACATCCTCTTTCACATCATTACGCAATTCAAGTAAATTTTGCCATCCAATTTGTTAGCGAATTTGGGACTTCCAACACTTTAGAGGGGCTTTAACATTTACTAAAACCAGAAATACTTCCTAGCTGAAATGTATGCTAATTGTTAGCAAGAGCAATTTTGGTGGCATGAAACATATATATTCAATAATTTTTACAGCATGCAACTTGCTGAAGATTCCAAACTTTCTTGAATTTTCTTTTGGTTCTGTAATGGCTGCTTCTGCTTTAGAAGTATCAGGGCGCACAAACATAAGTACCGGTATTGTAACTGAGACAACTCTTACCTCTCTTAAAACTGCTATCTGCTGGCTCATCACTTAGGGTAGAGAGATCCACATTTGGTGTCTATAAATACAAATTAAAAAATAGAAGAATTATAGAACTCCACAGCTTCATATCATGAAATGGAAATAACAAGAGCATGAGATAAGATGTAATATTTACTCTACTCAAGGCAGTAGCAAAACAAGCATTTCTTCCTATTTTTTGTCTCTATCAGTTGTACCTTTTCAATGAGTTTTTATTTTGCATACACATACATCTTAAATGCCACCAATTATATATGTAAATGTGTTTGAAATTGCTATAACTACAGCATTTTTTAGGTGCAATAATAATTTCAATGTAATTCATGTTTTTTATGATCATGTGAAAAATGTATTCAAGACATGTAAACATGCTCAATTCAGCCTTTGGCTTCCATGCAGTGTACTTAATAAAGACCATTACTGAAATGAATTAAATTGAAGAAGGAAAAAAAAAAGGCTCTTGATATGATGACATTTCCTTAAAATTACAAACTAATGTGATTACGATTGAAAGTCTCTTCAGAAAACAGAGATGGGTATATAAGGCCTGTCTTCATCAGCTCCAGATTGCCAAATAGCCCGCTATTTCTGATTTCGTAAATAATCCCGAAGTTACAAATCGCGTCTTCATCAGCTCGAGACTTGACCTCAAAACTTGAAACTCGAGCTCGAGATATTTTGCACAGCGTTCGCGAGTCTTCTGGCTGGTGAAGACGCACTAGACAAATAGCGGGATATTTTGCAAACTAGCCCAAGATATCTTGGGATGATTATCTCGACCAAATATCCCGCTAATTGCAACTTTGGGCTAATAAAGACGCAAATTATCCAGTTAACGGATAGTTCAAATAGTGGGATATTTGGCAATCTCGAGCTGATGACGACAGGCCTTATAACTAGGAAGACGTGAATGGGCTCATTGGGCTATACCCCTAGCAGATCAAATAGGCAGAGTGGTTGTGGCAGTGTTTAACTTTAGAACTGACCACATCTCCTAAATCAATTTGCTTTTGCTATCTAACTGACAATACTGCACCTTAAGGGGTTGTTTGTCCAAGAAGAAGTTTCAATTTAATTCCATAATACATACACCATATTTGACAAGATGAATAAATTCATGTGCTACAGATATTTCATTATGTATGTGACAATATGAATGTCTCTGGTTAGCATTTTGCAAACACTTACCTTTAAAATGTTAAAAATATAAAGTAGATCTAAGGGCTTGCTTGTCCAAGAAGAACTTTCAATTTAGTTCATGTACGATATGTTAAACATTTCTTTTTCAATTTCTAGCTTAACATGATGCATGCTATACTTAACAGCAGAGCAATGTTATTTTTCACGGAATCTTTTGACAGAGATTCTTAATTGAAAGAGAGGTAATTTGGTACAAAGTGGTATGTGGCTATGAGATGAACAAAATCATGTGCTACAGGTATTACATAATATATTTGATGATATGAATATCTCTGGTTTGCATTTACCAAACACTTACCTTTAAAATGTAAAAAATGAAAAGTGGTAAATCTGTTTGCTGATGAGAACATGTGAAGAATGAAAGTACATGTATGACGTCAGCATCCATACTGACAGTGAATTAATCTTAAAACCTTAACACCTCATGGACTTACTACATGCACGTAGTACATAAAAGTTGATGGTATGACTAAGAAATACAAGTAAATGTACGATGAAATATTGCTTTAAAGTGTTTTTTTTAATTACTTACTGCAGATGTACATGTATATATATTTATATATATATATATATAATGTGCAATGTTTGCCTGTGAGGAATACCAAGTGAGATATCTTTAAACAAAAATATGGTGCATATGAATGTTGTGAATCATCATCATCATCATCCTCATCATCATCAACACTATCATCATCACCACCATCATCATCACCACCATGACCGTCAGTGTCACCATCACCATCCCCATCATCACCACCATCATCACCACCATCATCATCACCATAATCACCATCACCTTTATCACCATCACCATCAGCACAATCACCACCACCATCATCATCATCATCATCACCGTCACCATCATCACCACCACCATCATCACCATCATCATCATCATCACTGTCACCATCATCACCATCACCATCATCATTATCATCATCATCATCATCACCGTCACCACCACCATCATCATCATCACCATCATCATCACCACCATCATCATCATCATCACCACCACCATCATCATCATCACCATCACCACCATCATCACCATCATCACCATATTCATATACTGCATGCAAAAAGCATGACAATACAGCAATATTCAGAAATGATGTGGCAAACTGCTTAAACACTGCATAACGCAATTCAATATGGTAAACCAGAACGTCAATGACGTAGCGCTCATCCGCATCTCGCTACAACAAATATCGTAAATTTTATGTGGTACACTTTTGAACTGGTCAAAAAATAAAAATTTGATGCCCTGGAAGGGACATAATTTAATTTCATTTGCATAAAGTACCATAAATAATCAATGGAGCAAAATCTCAAAATTCTGTGTAGAAGTTTAGTGTTCCAAATTTAGCTCTACCAGATAAGGCAAACCAAATCAAAATCGGTCAAGAAATGAGGGAAAAGAAGCAATTTTTGTTATTTTGGGAATAAATTTGCATAAATTACCATAATTAATTAATGGAGAACAATCTCAAAATTCTGTGTAGAAGTTTAGTGTTCCAAATTTAGCTCTACCAGATAAAGCAAACCAAATCAAAATTGGTCGAGAAATGAAGGAGAAGAAGCATTTTTTTGTGATTTTAAATAAATTTGCATAAATTAGCATAGATAATGAATTTCACGATTTTTAAATCCCCCTCCTAGCCCTATCATATGAAATAATCAGAATCAAAATCGGTTGAAAAATAACGAAGAAGAAGCATTTTGAAAATCTTGATGTTGATGCCACAACAAAGTCTAAGTCTACATGACCTTTGACCTTAACTTAGTGACCTGAAATTCTACTCACATGATTGGGGAGACTTGATAACCCTATAGTCCAAGTTTCATTGAATAAGAACTTATACTTTCAAAATTATATCAAAAATTCAAAAACTTAACCTTAGGTTAAGTTTTTGATGATGATGCTACAACATAGTCCATGTCTGTTGACCTGAAATGACCTTTGACCTTGACTTTGTGATCTGAAATTCTACTCACATTTTTGGGGATACTTGATTACCCTATAGTCCAAGTTTCATTGACTAAGAACTTTTACTTTCAAAATTATATCAAAAATTCAAAAACTTAACCTTAGGTTAAGTTTTTGATGTTGACGCTGCCGCCGTCGCCATCGCCGTCACCGGAAAAGCGGCGCCTATGTCTCGCTTTTTGCTACGCAGGCGAGACAAAAATTAGGTACATGTTTTTCTAAATTAAATTCATGTAGCACTCCTAATGCATGAAGACAGAGTATAACAATATATGCATGTAGTAAATAAGTTATGTTTTCATTTAAATTCTAAATATCAGCATTTTAAATGCATGAGCAATTTATGCATGGTTACCAGAATGTAATTTTCAAAATGAAAGAAGAAAGTACCGGTACAAATAAATGCTGATGAATATTACTAAATAGCAATGAGCAAAGAGTCACTTTTATATAAATATAAGCAAGATATTTTCTCTTTTTGGGGCTTTGTTTTTAAGAAACTGCAATACATTTACCTCAGAAACAAGAAATGTTGGTTGCGATTTCTCCTACAGTTAGAGAGAATTTAATCATGAAGTAAGACAGATGATGTCCCTTATATCATTTATTGATATTATGAGAAATATACTAATAATTGCATTACTTTCTTTTAGAAATATTTTCATCTCTTTACATCAATATATGTTCCATTCTTGCTTTTTAATAACGATAAGAAGATCACATTATTTCTTTGTAAAAAAGCTGAACAAAATAGTCATTGAGTAAAATGTCTTTATAAAACAAAGGAAATATGAGGGGAAAATGGTAAAGAATAATTAGATAAGTTAGTATGATATTACTGTGGAATGCTATTATAACTATACTTCATAAAGTAAAAACCTGCATGCATGTGCACTAATGGTTTGCCAGATAATATAAATTCTGCGACAATTAGATTAATTATCTTAATACCAGGACTGGTTGTTTGAGGAATAGTTGTGTGGGGCAAGTCTTCCCAAGACTGTCAGTTGTCTAAGATCATGGACATCCCATAGAAACTTGAAATATAGTATCTACAAGCATTTTAATGTGGTGTCCACGAGCATGAACATGTAACTGTTTTGAGAAACTGACCCCTCATAGATTCTTGACATGAGTAGTTGAGCAGGGGAGTGTTTCACATAGACTGAGATCGACTTTAAGTTGGACTTAACTTTGGTAGGCAACTCATGCCACTGGTTGCACTCACCATTATAATCTTTAGATATTATTTTTTCCTTCAATGATAAATTATCAAAAAATGTTAATTCTGTAGATGTGTGACCATGATTTGTACGTCCCTTGAGAGACAAATAACAGTAAATGGTGAGAGCAAACAGTGGCAAGTCCAACTTAAAGTTAATCTTAGTCTTTGTAAAACACCCCCATGGAGGAGTTATGGGTTAGTAAGGTGTGTAGTTATCTTGACTCGATAGAAACAAGCAACTGTTTACATGAAAGGGCTTTCACATAGAAATTCACAGTAAAACCAAGAACCAAACCAAATTATTAAAACCAAATATTTCCTTTCAGTGGGTTAGTGGATTAGAAGTGGTATCTTAATCGGGAGATCCTGGCGTGTTGGAAACCAAGTCAATGCGCTATGATATTAATCCTCATTACCAAGTCCCTCAGAGAGGACTTGAAGCCGTTGGTCCCCTGGTTGCTTACTTACAAGCATACACACTTTCTCTCTCTCTCTTTGTGCCATGTCCAGAGACGTTGGCGACCATGGAATGCCACAACCCTCTGTCCCATATTAATGCAGTAATTTATTCTCCCATGATCAATTCCACTTTCAGAAATCCCACTCCTTAAGCTACTCATCCACAGAATCCTCCTACCCCTACCCCTTCTCCCCTCAATTCTTCCAGTCAGTGCAAGATTTTCCAAACCATGCTTTCTTAAAAGTCAGATAAATGTCCATACCCGGGCAGATCGACCGGAAGCACCTGCTATTGCAATATTTATATATACTTTCTATTGATTTTATCTCAATTCATGTTTGTCGTATTAATGTGATTTGATTTGCCAAATAAAACAATAATAATAATAAACCACTAACAAACCAACAAACAAAAACTAAGAAAGAAACTAATTACCTGTGAGACTCCATGAATGGTGAGAGTACTCTTCTTTGTAGGTGTTTTCTGTCTATTATCCCCCGCAGACTCAGAGAGATGTCTGATCGCTGCGTCGGAAACGGAACGAGAACCTGATTCTGCTGAAGGTGTGTTCAAGTCATGCCTCGTTTCTAGAAGGAAAAAGATTAATTGCTGAATTATTATTGTATCCTTGTGAGAGGGCACATTAAAGAGGGGCAAAGATGATTATTTTAACTACTTGATCATGGTGGACTTAATAAGTATTTGGTTTTCATGCAAACAAATGTTACATAATTCATTCATCAATTAATAGGTTGATATCAGATTTTAACATTTGTATTGAGCCTATTATCAATGCTGCATGTACAGTATTGCATTAATAATAACGATAATAATAATAATGATAATAAAAGTAATAATAATAATTATAGTAATAATTCAATTTCAATTCGAATTTATACTAATATGAAGAAAAACATTGAATGATAAAAAAGGAAAGTGTGATAATAATAATAATAATACTAATAACAAAACAATTTTGGATGAAAGGATAGTGTGAAAAAAGAGTGTTGCAATATGAAGAAGAAGCTATACATCTCTATCATTACATTGACACGCAATAAGTGCATTACTAGCAGAAATATAATGCTCAAGATGCTACAACACTTGCACAAATGTAAGCTCTGCTCAAAGTTACAAAGAAGTGCAGATAAAGAACCAATGGTAGAGAGCAGTTTCAAGTCTGTATTTATCAAGTTCCAGAAAGTGTTGGTCTATCATATGCAACACTGAAAGAACAAAGAAAGTACAAGTACATGGAAGTGTGTGCACAGCTTAAGAGAGAATTCTAGACAACTTAGCTCTAACAATTTGAATGATCACGGTCCAAAGTTGCAATGGTACTTTAGTGCTTCATGAACAATCTGATGTCATTTGATACTAAATAAGTGCACGTGCATGATAAAGATTTTGATAGAGGTGGGTGTAATTGTAGTTTGGTGCTTCATTAGCAATCTAACAAACTTAGTTCATGTGATATTAAATATGTGCATAATAATGATTTAGAAAGAGAAGGATGTAATTGTAGTTTGGGGCTTCATGAACAAACAAACCAAGTTCATGTGATGCTAAACATGTGCAGATAAAGATTTTGATAGAGATGGGTGCAGTCCTAGCAAAAACACATACATGTAAGTCAACAACAACAGATGTACTTTCGTACTTCACAAACACTTTTGAGCCCATTGACTACTGACTTCTTTCATTCCCATAGGCTTTAATACAGGACCAACCCAGGTCCAGTAGTCAATAGGTTAAAGCAATATTTGCTAAGATACAAAAAGCTGCTAAAAGAATTCTCAGAAGAAGTGAAAGAAGTGTAATTCTAGCACCAAACGCTCAGACCAACATTCTTAAAACAGGTGTTTTAAAACTCGTGTTTAGACCTCCATGAGTGTAGTATGTACTTGTTTAGTGCGCCAACATAATGTACACATACAGTGCATACCTGCCAACCTTTCAAGGCAAAAGTAAGGAATATAGGATTTCTTATATTTTCCACACAGAATATTTCAGAAAAAGAGAGGAAACTAGAGTTCAGAACAATAGCTTGAAGGCCCCCAAAATAGGAATCGATCCTCCAAGATATGAATGGCTGGCAGCTATGACAACGTATATTCATGCTTATTTACAGTAGAGCTTTGACCCCTGGTTTAGGTCAGTGTTCATTTGAAACCTCCTTTGTAAGCCTTAAAATGTACCAATCACCAAAACTGAAAACAATTGATTTGTGTACAGCAAGAAATGTATAAAATTTACCTCAAAGACTTTGCCTGGCATTTTATGGGTTAACGGTAAAGATGAATGAGGGAAGTAAAGCATAACATCATACCCTGCACATGGGACCAAGGTCTGATTTGGATTCCATACGGGCCCCATTCTGCATGAGTTAGCTTGTCTACTTAACAAGTCATCTTTATGTTTACTGAGAGTTTATTTAAACTGCAATATCTCTTTGCAGAAGGAATGCATCCAGGAGGTGTTTTACAAAGACAAAGGTCAATCTAAGTTGGACTGGAACTATGGCAGGCGATTCGTGTCCTTAAAAAGTCTTGACCAGATGTAAAATTACAGGGGGAAAACCTTACAAATTATGATCTTTAGATTCAAAAAAAATTCCTTGAATAATAAAGTATCAAAAATGTGAACTCTGTAGATTTGTGACTTCCCTTGAGAGACCAATGGTGAGAGTAAGAAGTGGAATGAATGGCCTGCCATAGCTCAAGTCCAACTGAAGTCAATCTAATAGTCTTTGTGAACAAATGTTGGTAATTGGTACACTTTAAAGCTCTCCGTGCTGCACTATGACAATGAATAACTTAGATGCTGCTTGTAAGTATCGGCTTGCATGGTGATGTAGATATACAGTAGGCTTGCAGGTGCACCATGTGAGAGAGAGAGGATTGAGGAGTCCTGAAAAGGACTCTCGGTAATCTTTCTTGGGGGGGGGGGGTGTAGTCCTGAAAAGGACTGTTTGTTATTTTTCTTAGCTTATAGTTGTAAGGAGAACTATAGCGCTTGGAGAGGATGAGTGGCCCAACGTTTAAGTCACCGCACCCCAGTGGCTTAAGCTCACGCACGCCAGCTATTCTCCACTCCTGACGACGGATAGTCAACCTGTTCGAAACGTCAAGCCACTCATCCTCTCCAAGCGCTATAGTTCTCCTTAGAACTATAAGCTAAGAAAGATAACAAACAGTCCTTTTCAGGACTACACACCCCCAAGAAAGATTACTGAGTTAGAGTCCTTTTCAGGACTCCTCAATCCTCCCTCTCTCTCTCTCACATGGTGCACCCGCAAGCCTACTGTATATGTAGACAATGAATAACTTGAGTGTGCTGGACAGCCAAACAAACCTCTGATTATAATGCTTGGACCTGGGGTCTGAGTTGCTGTTAAACCAAAATCCATGATGCAAATGAAAAGGTTTATGGTAATGATTAAATGAGAATTCATGAGATGATGCAAAAAGCTTATGAATTCAATTTAATAGACATTTAAGCATATATGAAAGCCAAGAAGAGGTTTGTGTCAGAAGCAGATTTAATGAATTGATAACATTAAAAGAACTTTCAATTCGGTTAGGGTTAATGAGAAAAGAATACTGGATTATTTTAATGCAAGAACATAAAATGATAAATGTAATTAAACTGTAATTTTTAGGGGCAAAACTACAATGTTTTGTGAAAGTAACAAATCAATGAATTTTCAGGATAAGTCTCAATTCAACAACCTGCCCATATGCTAAATGAAGCTATTTTGGGGTTGATACATGTGAGTTTTGATATGTCCAGGAAAGAATTGTTGACTGCATTGCAATATAAACTGACCCAACGTCGATTCATTACCTGATGAAGTCCTCTGCCTTGGTGCCTCTAAGGAGGACTGAGTACCGGTAGAATGGTGAGACCGGTCTACCCCGCCCTCCCCATTGGGATACATCCCGGGTCTCTGGGGGGTCGGAAGGGATGCTGCTGTTGTTACTACCCTCATTGGTGCTTCTACAAGAGATATTCAGGAGAGATTGGTATTACTTATTTACATATTCATGAACAAATACATAAATATATGTAATGGGGCAGTTTTGTAAAAAAATTTAGGATGATCTGCCACACCCCCATTTTCGGGGTGGAGGGGGGGGGGGGGATCACAAGCAATGATGCTGTAGTCAATACCCTCATTGGTGTTTAAAAAAAGACAGATTCCAAAGGTGGTGGATATTAATGACTTACGATAGAGAAGAGAAAATTTGACAAGATAATGTTTGAACTCTTGATAGGGAGTTCTGGTAATGACAGAAAACATATACTGTAAAACCACATTTGTTGTTTCCATGAAAATTGTTTGTTGTTAAAGGTAGTACAAAGTTTTGGTATGGGGTCATTTATTTGGTTCAAATGAACATATTGGAAGCATATGTGATCCTACAATAATCTGTGATCGTTGTCGCGGTTAAAATCGTGTCTGAAGTTATGAAATTGTAAATAATACACTCTTTATGTTGTATAGCCCCCTCTCAAGGTCAATATATTAATTAAGCTACAAAACAATGTTTCTTGACTAAAATCGTCCAATAGCTATTCCCGTTTGGAAAGAATATATCACAACTACATATTCTGAGATTTTCATGGTCGCAGCTACCATTGTACGGCCTTAGGCGCTATTTGAAATTCATCAAAATTTACCGGGAGCACCGGTAAATTTTTATATTCAATTTTTCTCAAAAGCAGAAGTTTTTTAAGGGCTAAATTTTCCAGTGCTTATAATACATCCACAGGGGCATCCAAATATATCAAAATTGTAAAGAATCACTACCACCCAATTTTCAAAATTTACCAAAACTTTGTATTACCTTTAAAACATGTAATGAAGGAACCTATACGTTAAGACCAACGGCCTAAAAAGGCCACTTTTTTGGCTTGATATACAGGTTTCACTTTACAGTGTAATTAAAACCTAGTAAGAACAGGGTCAAAAAATAGTATTTACATGCCAGGGCCATCCCCCTCTTACCATTAGATCCTGTTCTTCTTTCTCCAGCCTTGGGCTTAGCTGTTGTCGTTGTTACCATGGTGATAACGGTTCCATCAGGAGCGATGCTCCTGGATGTCTCGACTCTCTTGGTAGGGGAGACGGGTTGTCTTGGTTTGATCTCCGTGTTCTGTTCCGCAGACTCCATGAAAAGGAACTGAGGAGAGAACAGTAATATATGTTTACCATGGCGATACTCCTAAATGCCTCGACTCTCTTGGTAGGGGAAACGGGACGTGTTGCGCTTGATCTCCATGTTCCGCTTCAGCAGGATAGCATGGGTCCAGCTGTTGAGGGGGCCTGGTTTCGTGGAGGGGGGGGGGGGGGGCAATCAGACCTATTTGTTGGATGGAACAAGACCACTGAATGAGTCTTGAATATAGAATTTGTTTCATCAAAACACTTTGTTAATAGCTGTCTAGGGAGGGGAGGTTGTGAAAACAGGTGACATCTATTTGTTTTGCCTTCCTGCTCTGCCTTTTCTTGCTCACAGACAATACACACAACACTAGAGGGAGTGTGGTAGTTTGTTTGTTTGTTTGTTTGTTTGTTTGTTGGTTTTATTTCGGTATAAAAAGACATCATGCATTCAGTAAAATAATAACAAATAGAATAATGAATTACAAGATTACAATAAACGGCTGGATAGCCCATATTCAGCGGTATCGTTATGATACCGCTGGCCTTCCATGGGGACCAGAGTTAACCCACTTACTTCCCTCCATTCCCTGTATCTCTGCTCAATGGTAAGACGTGCTGAGATATATGCACATTGTCTATCATTCAGGTACAACAACCAGAGATGTATACTTATAACTAGAAGGGGTCCTTATTTGAGCTAACTCACTTATCCATACAGTGAGAGACCCTTTGACACTCTCTCCATCCCCTGTAACTCAACTCAGTGGTGATATTTGATGAGAACTACTGGGTATGTACATGTACATTGTTTTTATCATTTGTGTACAACATCCACAGACTTACACACAACACTTGACATCTTCCCTGTCTGGTAATTCAAGGGTTAACCCACTTACCCATACAGTGAGAGACCCTTTGACACTCTCTCCATCCCCGTAACTCCATTCAGTGGTACAACAACCACAGACTTTCACACAACACTAGATAGCATCCCTGTCTGGTAATTCAAGGGTTAACCCACTTACCCATACAGTGAGAGACCCTTTGACACTCTCTCCATCCCCGTAACTCCATTCAGTGGTACAACAACCACAGACTTTCACACAACACTAGATAGCATCCCTGTCTGGTAATTCAAGGGTTAACCCACTTACCCATACAGTGAGAGACCCTTTGACACTCTCTCCATCCCCGTAACTCCATTCAGTGGTACAACAACCACAGACTTTCACACAACACTAGATAGCATCCCTGTCTGGTAATTCAAGGGTTAACCCACTTACCCATACAGTGAGAGACCCTTTGACACTCTCTCCATCCCCGTAACTCCATTCAGTGGTACAACAACCACAGACTTTCACACAACACTAGATAGCATCCCTGTCTGGTAATTCAAGAGTTAACCTACTTACCCATACAGTGAGAGTGCCTTTGACACTCTCTCCATCCCCTGTAACTCCACTCAGTGGTACAACGACCACAGACTTTCACGCAACACTAGATAGCGTCCCTGTCTGGTAATTCAAGAGTTTACCCACTTACCCATACAGTGAGAGACCCTTTGACACTCTCTCCATCCCCCGTAACTCCATTCAGTGGCAGGATATGTCTGCTACCTCTCATGTGCTCCAGAGTATCAACCGGCACCTGAGCGTCACCAAAGAACAAATCTAACGAGAAAAATAATAATAAGAGAGAGAAAAGGTCAGATGTACATGTACAGGCAAAAGAGGAAACAGAGCGCAAGGAAAAAGACAGAGAGGGGAAGGACTAGTTTGCAGACCAAAACCCTTGTCGTTTGTTTTGCACATCTTTTCAAATTACTGTAAATCTAAGCATATCGTGAGCTCCATTCATCTAATTGTAATGATGTATACTTATTGTTGTTATTGTTTATATATCCTTTTTTGCAATATTCAGTGATGATAGTTATTCAATAATTTAACTTATGTAACTTATTTATGTATTCGTTACTGCTATTTTATTATGTACACTTGATTACAAATTTTATATTGCACCCAAGACAGAAGTCAGTCTTTGGACTGTTTGTTCTTGGTATTTGATGTGATTTGATTTCAATAAATCCTATATATATTTTTGTTCCCCTTTTTTATAAACAGCATTTCCCTTTTACCAGGAGTTCCTGACTCAACCTCACCAGCTTTTGGCATTCCAAATAATATTTCTATGTGATTTGGCAGTAGCCCAATGATTCTGAGATTTTTAATGGTTCAATAATGAGTAAATTAAAGGAGAATGACTTTAATGGACATCTCACCGTTACTTCCTTTGTCCCAGACTTCAAAGCGTAGTTCCCTTGAGTTACCATTTAGTTGACTGCATAATGAAAAATGAGAAGACATTGTAACGTTACTAGAAGCATTGCTATCAATAACATAAGAATTAACACTATCACCAACATTATAATCAGCAAAATCATCACCATCATCATCACCACCATCATCTCCACTATCATCATAATCAATATCATCACCACTATACTAACACCATCATTACCATCACCATCATTCACCATCATGATCATCATCACCACCATCATCACCACTATCATCATCATCAATATTACTACCCCCATCATAATCATCACTATTATCATCATCAATATTACTACCACCTTCATAATCAACAAAACAATGACTGGTATCAACACCTTACCATTAAAAGCCTCCCTTTTATCATAATCATTATTGTCATCACCACATTATTACCAACATCATCATCATCACCATAGTAACTTACAACAAGAAGTGTTCGTCCCAGAATGGATTGGTGGTGTTGACAATGGTGTTGGTGTTGTATCTCTGCGGTGTTTCATCATCATCATCATCATCATCATCATCATCATCATAATCATCATCATCACTACTACCTCCACCACCACCA
Organism: Strongylocentrotus droebachiensis; assembly: GCA_035222895.1. Classification (NCBI taxonomy): domain Eukaryota; kingdom Metazoa; phylum Echinodermata; class Echinoidea; order Camarodonta; family Strongylocentrotidae; genus Strongylocentrotus; species Strongylocentrotus droebachiensis. The sequence continues at coordinate 40,751 of JAVYIG010013594.1, forward strand.
CCATCATCATCACCAACACAAGAATGACAAGTACTAACATCTTACTATCATCATAATCATTGCCATCATCACCACAACTGACATCACCACTAGCCCTATTATCATCATCATCACCATAGTAACTTACAACAAGAAGTGTTCGTCACAGAATGGATTGGTAGTGTTGACGATGGTGTTGGCCTTGTATCTCTGTGGTGGTTGATCACCTCATCATCATCATCATCATCATCATCATCAGTGATATTAAACCATCACCACCACCACCACCACCACCACCATCATCATCATCATCATCAACAAAAGAATGACAAGTACTAACATCCTACTATCATCATAATCATTGCCATCATTACCATCATCATCATCATCATCATTACCATAGTAACTTACAACAAGAAGTGTTCGTCCCAGAATGGATTGGTGGTGTTGACGATGGTGTTGGTCTTGTATCTCTGTGGTGGGTGATCAAGCATGGCGATGCAGTATGGGTCGCTGCTGCTTCCTCCGCTCCTAACCAAAAGACCGTTGGCTTTGATCACTAAAAGAACAGACATAAAAACAAAATAGAAAACAGAGAATGAGTAACGGGGCATTGTGACGTGCGCCTGTAATCCAGCTAATAATGGAAGTTACAAACTGATTCAGCCGAGGACGCAGGTTCTAGACTGAGTCATATCTTTCGGATGGTGACGTTAAAGGTCGGTCCCCAGACGTAAATAATCATATCTGATTGATACACGACTTTAAAAAGTCAATTACACACACAGCGAATGCGATCCATATGTACGGTCGGATGTGATCACTGTTCGTACAAAGTATCCATATATCTTTGGTCTTTCTAATTGTTCTAAAACATACAGTGAAACCGGTCTATAAAGGCCACCAAAGGGAAAGAGAAAGATTGATCACTGTAGACACGTGGCCTTTCTAGACAGGTTCTAGGACACATATCTCTCTCTTGAGGGAAGACAAAATACATGGCCACTATAGACAGGTGACTTCTATAAAGAGGTTGCCACTAAGACAGGTTTAACCGCATGCTTTGGTGACAATTGCTACATCATCAATTTCCAACACAAATCGACTCAACGCTAAATCAGTATTGGATTTGTGAGGTTTAAATCCCCTTTGGCACTTACAAGCTTCATCATACATGTAGTATGTACAGTACAGCGTATTGAGAACTTTAATGTAATTTAATGTTCTCTAAATATATTGTAACAACTACAAGAATTACAAAAAACGTGAAATGCGATATAATATGCAACATTGCACAAAAGAGGATATCAGCTGAATAAAAAATAGCAGAATAGGAGCACAGTATAAAGAAGAGCTAGGCTGGCTACAGTTGCTAGCTGAATATGGATATGAAAAAGATTCAGCTCGCCTGTACTGTACAAAACCACTTCAATACCTGATAAAATCTAAAAGTCAACCTCGAGAGAATACTGCCAATATGAATAGTATTATTCAGTTGAATTATCGTCACAGAGGCTTACAGATGACAATATATGCATGTTGTTGAATTCCCCTATGGCAATATTAGCGATAGACACACTAAAACCATCTCGCTAGTTCATACAATCACTGAGTTTGCTTGTGTCTTGCTTGCACCTAACAGTGTATTTTCATCCTAATATGTATAAAACAAATTTCATTTTCTACGGCAAGTAATTTACAATGTTGGGCTAAGCTTGTCTGCAATATAAGTATATATATCACTGAATTTGCTTCCTCCTAGCTTGCGAAAAATGAATGTTTTGTTCATCATGGAAAGGTATAAAACTACAATTTTTGTTTCAATGCAATAAGATCTAAACAGCTAGAGAAATATAATGATAGTACTACAGAGAAGCGCTACATGTATAAATGCAGCTCTAGTGATGTGTTCGACAGAATAAGAACAGAAAAAACACCAGAATGTTGTTGCACCTCCTCTAGCTTTGCCTCTACTCTCTAACACCTAACATTTACACAACCTAGTGTAAACAGTGTCCATGCAATGTTTGGACTGTGCATTACATGGTATAGTGGGGTGTTCTTCTAGGTGAATAGTGTACATTAAAGCCCCTCTAAAGTGTTGGGAGCCCCAAATATTTGATGGCAAAATATCACTTAAATTGTATCGTAATGTGAAAGTATTTTCATGACAAATGTGTTTGAAGTCGAATAGGAAATTTAGGTTTTCTGCATACAACGGAAACTCAACTTATGAATTCTTTTATCACTATTTGTCTTCAAACACAATTTTTTTTTTTTTTTTTTTTTTTTTTGGGGGGGGGGATCTTTGCGGTAGTGTGTCTTAAATTACATCCCCTTTCACATTATGATACAATTTAAGTGAAATTTTGCCATCAAATTGTTGGTGAATTTGGGGCTACCAACACTTTAGAATGGATTTAATGTATACAGCCATTTTGACATGTATTTTTGTGATGAGCCAATCAACAGTTTTGCATTTTTCTACTGAATTCTCTCATTTCCAAATGGAGCCATTCAGTACCCATAGGGAATTAATTAAGGGATTGATAGAATAAAACTACAAAGAACTAAACCTAGCATGGAGCATCTGTTTTATATGCCTGTTGTATACACTGTGGACCAATTACACATATATTATTAAGTTTCATTGTTTTACTATGTACAATGCAATCCGATGTACTTTATTTATTTTGTTGGAGATGGAAATAAACGAAATGAAATAAAATGAAATAGAATTATCTGTGGTGAAGCTTTCACTTGGTAGTATTGCTTGTCATGAGGGGGAGGGGAGGGGGAGGGGAGGGGAGGGGAGGGGGAGGGGAGGGGAGGGGGAGGAGGAGGGGAGGGGGAGGAGGAGGGGAGGAGGAGGGGAGGTAGAGGCCAAGGGGAGGTAGAGGGGAGGGGAGGTAGAGGCCAAGGGAAGGTAGAGGGGAGGGGAGGTAGAGGGGAGGGGAGGGGAGGTAGAGGCCAGGGGAGGGGAGGTAGAGGCCAGGGGAGGGGAGGTAAAGGGGGCATTGGAAATACTAAGTGGAAGGAATTCAAGAGCAATGGCCACTGAGAGGGTAAAGGGATTGGGAGTGAGTCCTATAATCTTCATTTAATATTTTCAAATTTTCTACTTTTACTTTCTTTTCCCCCTTTTTAAATCTACTTATGAATTTAGTGAAGGGGGGCATATTAGTAGGGGCGTCCATACATCCGCTTAGGTTTATTTTATATATTTTGTGAGGATCATTTTTAACAAGCCATTTATGGGTTTTCATGATCCTACCACTTCAGATATCTTATTATATATGTTTCTATTTTGAAGATGAAAATGAATAAATATTAATCGGAGTGCTACTCTCAGGTGTTCTGCTACTGCAGGTGAGCATATAAAGATGAGGTGAAGAATACAGAGAGTGAAATAAGAGGGCAATACGATCAAAAGGACATTGCAAACAAATTAGAATCATAAGAAAATAAGTAAATATATAAAGAAACAAACAAATATATATATATCTATATATATATATATATATATATATATATAAATTAAATTAGTTAATTAATTAATAAGTAAAAAAAATAATAAATAAATAAATTATCAAATGAAATGATTAATTAATGATTAATTAATCAATAATCAAGTAAACAAAACAAACAAATAGAAAAACTAACAAATAAATAAATAAGTGAATGAATAAATAATAAGCTTAATTAATTGGTTGATGAACTCACCTTTGACCACAAGGCACATGTTAGAGGGGGCTTTAAGTAACATGAAACAGATTATACAAATTAACTACAATTTATAATTATAATTCAATGTAATGTGTTCCATACTGCGATTGTATTTTGAACATTTATATCATCTTTAAAAAATGAAAAATAACTTGATTTGACAATTTAATAATGTTAGTGATACAAGAAATTACTACAGACAAACCTGTCTGCAGCAACCACCAAGGGAAACATAAAAAGTGACATGTTTTTTCTGCAGCAGCAGCGTGAACAAGGTCTAACACTGACAGTGTATCACTGCTATCATAGACAGCCCTGTTTACTTTCATTTAAAAGGATCGTTTAACATCTCAGATACACGGCCCCCCCCTTGTTATCAGTGTCTGTGATATGGTGGAATATTGAAGTTCTAAAAAAATGATCAAGAAGTGCCTCAAAAAAGTAAAAATGTTTGAGTGACTGGTTTTACCATACTTGTTTTCCCCAATAGACTGTAGTGTTATGAAAACCGTTTAGCAAACAGTTTTCAAAATTTGTAATTCCAATCATAGATGTCTTGAAAATCAGACAGGCGATCGGCTTGTAAAAGTCATGGGGTTCCTAACTGACCTAAAGGTTTATAATTATCATTGCAGCATGAGCTAAATCCAGAATTTTGTTTCAGAATCTGAGACAGTTACCGGATCCCTTTAAGAGGAACAATGTGACATGATTGTGTGAACGCAATATACAAGGTAAAGTTTAACTTCGCTGCCAAAGATACATTTGAATATGTAGCTATTCTACATGTACTTGACTAGGAGGCACGTGGCAATGTGAATACAGTATAAATCTTACAGTGTATCACTGCTGCATAACAAGGCCCTGTTCACCTTTGAGAGAGTGAGTCATGGCTCCAATGTCAGTGTGAATGCGCTCTGCATGTTACCCTATAATGTAAATGTGATAGCGAGCCCTGTTTACCTTTGAGAGAGTAAAACGTAGCTCCAATGTCAGTGTGAATGTGATATGCATGTCACTCTATAATGTAATTGTGAAAAAGAGCCGTTTACCTTTGACTAAGAGGCGCGTTTCTGCCATGGTAGGCGGTTTAGATGACACATGGTTGGTGCTGGAGGGTACGATGGGGGCATGGTGTACATGCTGAGGCATTCGATTGGTGTTGTTACTCTGTGACAAAGAAAACAGAAGAAATATGAAACAGAAGCATGAATATTCAATGTTACAAATGATTACTGGCATCACAACTGTCTAGATGTCCCATTGATATATATTTTTTTTAATGTGAACTGTAATTAAACGTAATATTAGCATATCGAAAGGATGACCAAAAGTGGATGTTGATCATTTTTAGAGTGGTGAAAATAAAACTCTTGAACCTTATACATGTAAGTAATCCAAGGATGGCAAAAGCCTAACATTAAACTTTAGGGAATCTATGGTCAAGTCAAAACAAAACTTTTGCATTTTTGTTGTAGGTATTATTCCATTAAACAAACAAAAATGGGCAGCAAGAAATTAAATACAACAACAACAAATCTCACTCCCTGTAGGGGTGCCACAGGGATCTCTTATTGGACCTATAGTATTCTTTGAAGTCTTAAAAAAGATGTCCTAAATACCATGGTGAATGAAAAAGCAACCAAAATGGGGAGGGGGGGGGCTGATCAAGCCACAGGATCCTTGACCCTTTAAAAATAAATTAAATAAATTCAAAGGTCCAGTAAAGGATATGTTGGTCTGGCTGTGTTCGTATGGATAGCATTGGTGGCAATGATGAACTCTCTAGATAGCACCCTCATATACAGCAGTGAATCTGAAGCCTTATAGGCCTTCATAAGCGATGTGGAGTGCCGCAAGGAGCTTTTATTGGACCTATACTATTTTGTGTTTA
>JAVYIG010013595.1:0-46341 GCA_035222895.1 Strongylocentrotus droebachiensis
CTCATCCGGGGCTATTTATATGGCCAGCACGTGAGGATGTGTCTCGGAATGTAGAAAACAGATAGTGAAGAAAATGCCTAACCCTGTCCTTCGGGAAGACATCAGCTGCACTAGATTACAATTTTTCACCTTTGCAGAACTCTCCCCAGAATCATGACTTGCTCCATACAATTTATGAATGTCTTATTACTCATAGATTGGTTAATAATGAATCGAGTCATTCCAACTTCTTCAGAGAACTTGTGTAAAGTCCAGCACACCCGATATCGTCCCAAACCATCGGTTTTAAAATCCTTACAATATTCTCTGACTCTCGTGTAAGAGGAAAACCTAGAACTGCGTGTATTGATGTTAAAAAGGAGACATGATTAAATGGCTGGATCGTGCTAATTTATTGTTCTCACGTTGTACTTCAGTAAGGTTTTAATCACCTCAATAGACTTGTGTGTTATGAAAACAAATAAAATTCATGGAAAATTGGCACAAAGACACAATTATTTACTGAAAATATTTAATGAATGCTCAATTGAATTGATGCATTATAATATGCAAAATAACCCATTGAGTATGCAGTGTCAAATCTTTTTGAATTTCAGATCTGAATTACATCAAAATGATTGTTATAAATACATGTATTTGATTTGAACTTACTTGAAATGAATGATCATAATTTTGAGCAAAAATAGAATTAAATAGAGCATTTATGAAAAATGAAGAAATATAAAAGGTAAATATCATACACATTGTAGTTAGCAGATAAAAGAACTCTAGAATAAAAGCATACAAATCCTGTATAGACAATTTGTAATTAACGACATGATGTTTGTGAAATATCAATGAATAGTGTTTGCCTTTTATTCTATATTGTGTCAACTACTTTCCCAGTCTTGATGGGAATTGATTACAAGCTAATGCTTACATGTAGTGAAATGCATGCTCAATTGTTTAACAGTCTGTTATTATTGGGCTCTGTGTCCGAGACACATTTTGGCTACTGACTATTAAAGACCTAGACTACTTTTAAATTTGTATATAAGGTTTTGTGAAATTTCAATTTCAATGAAATGATTAGTGTTTGCCTTTTATTCTATATTGTGCCAACTTCTTTCCATGTGACTATAGTTACTATCTTATCATTTTTAAATTTGAATTTGCAATTCAGGTGTTCATAATTGTATAAATTTATATAAATGGTTCATCCATGGACAATTTAAGTTGTACACTGAAGTTTGTTGCTTGCTTTTGCAGTTGGTCAAAAGATTAATGAGAGGTGAGATAAGATTTCAAAACTATCAATTAATCTATTTTACAGATTTACAAACCGTATATCAGTTGGCAAATTCATTGATTTCATTATACTTAATAATTAAAGACCATTCACATTTCACTTATTCTCCACAATTTAAAATGATCAATACAATGAAACATTTTAACCTATGCAACGCTTATGAATATATTGATTATGAAATATGTGTCCCAAAACAGAATTCAAACAAACGTTTAGATGCCTGTTCTGTCCAACCGTTACATACGTTCCCTATTCTTATTAATTGGTTCCAACATGCATCAACAATTATAACTTCTAGATTTTATTTTATCCTGGAATATATGAACATAGCATCAACATCCAGTACACAGTGACACCAAATTAATAGAGTACGCACCATTAAAACATGTGTGAAAGATTTATTCATTCAATAATACATGATACATTGCAAACATTCCTTAAATATTTGTTTTTCTGATTCACAAAAAAAGCTATAAATTTTTTTTAAAAAGAAGCAAATTCTGAGATGATTGTTAAATTGATGTTTTATTGATACTTAACTCACATGAATGAACATTGCATTTATATATTGAGCAAATAATAAATCAGAGGTAATTTAAGTTACAAATTTCTGTCCAATGTTACATACGTTCCCCCCAATACATGTCCTACTTTACGACCTCTGCAAAGTTAACATGAAATCACACTTATCTTTTCCCTCATAAATATATAGAATATAGATATTGGACAAGCAAAGGGAGAAATTTGATTGCTCTAGGGGTGAAAACAATTTTGACCATATTTACATCACAGAAGTACCCACTTAACATGGAAATGCCCAAATACATTTACTGCCCAAAATATCTGATATGTGTAGGCATCATAGGGTTAAAAAAAGATATTGTGACTTAGAATTATTTACTTTACACAGATACATGTATACCAATGGTAAATAGTGTTTTGGGTTTTTTGTTGTTGGTCGTAGCCTATTATTCTCGGAAAGATTGAACCCTATGAACGGGAAAGAGGTAGTGCACATTAGAAACCATGGGCAATATAAAGTTGTCATCTTTGTCATCAGTGTACATATGATTTGTAAAGCGTAAACAAAAACAAGCTTTGATAAATATGTTTTTTGTTAGATAAATGTTCTGATAAATGAAGAAAAATTTCAATTGAATAAATTATCCCTCATGCTTATTGGGTTGTATCATTGAGGAATGTCCCTAAAATTCAATTTATTCCATACTGTTGTTCACCTTATAACGTTTATTGTTTGCATTTAGATCAAAGTTGGCTTCTTGATGGTCGGTCACACACATGAGGACATCGACCAGTTCTTTTCAAGGATTGCAACTCACTTGAAGAAAAGGAGCACCCCATCTTTTCCAAAACTTCTGCAAGCTATTCCCGCCGCTTTCCACAAAGCTCACTGCCCTACAACAGCGGAGCGCATCTTACACCTCTTTGATGTTCGCAAATGGCTTCTTCCCCATCAACACAGCATGTGCTATCACAGTAAACCACACATATTCAAATTCGCACTGCACCAAGGAAAAGCCACCCTACAAACAAAAGACTGGTCAACTACACCACATTGGAGAGACACCACTGGCATCAACCACATCCTGTCATCACATCCAGACGGACAACCAACATTGGTAGAGAAGTCATTTGCGGACATCAATATCATACATCTACCAGACAAGCTCCAGCCATACTTGGAAGAAGTAGACATTGAGGCATGGAGGTCCCTCTATGAGCTACTCACCTTGGAAGAGGAGGAGAATGAAGGTATCATTTCTGTCATTTTTTAAACTTCCAAAATTGATGGTGTTATGGTATTTTTTTCCATCACCTATGAAACATTGAAAAATACAATGTAGCATCTTCAAGCTTTATGGCCCAAAACTTTGACAATTTGTATTGAAGTCTTGACTGTTACACCCCTTCATGGCACAATTCACAAAAAAATCTTAATAGCGAACTAGGCTAGTGGGACACAAAAATATTGGTTTATCTAATGCATATAACCATTGACTACAAATCAAATGGATGGTGGTCTATAGAAAAAAGAGGAATGGCTGTTTTACAGAGAGCCAGCAAATTACGCGCCAATTTATGATATTTGATTGCCTCTCACAAGGGAGCAGCTGAGTCAGCAGCATAGATAAACCTGAGAGGATATTTTTGAGTTTTTCTCCACTCATTCTTTAAAATTTTTTTTTTTTAGAGATAGATATTATGGTATTGCTATTTTTCGAGATTTAACCCTATAGCCTGGATGAGGGGGGGGGGTGGGGGTGGGGGGGGGGGAAGGGGGACTAATTTGGCCCCCCCTTAAAACATTTTTCACAATAACTATTTAAAGCGAAGACATTCTGCGCTGAAATTTCATGACTTTTTTCCTTCACATCTCGCGCAACAACGCCCGGGCATGCAGTTCCTATGCTACACATAATTTTGTACATGTACTTGCACATCGGACCCAAAATAGCTCAAAAACGTGGTTTCTTGTAGAATTTCAATACAAATTGTGTATTAGCTAATATTTTTAAATGTATTATTATATCTGCTTTCACAGATTGAAATCTATTTCGTTTATGCTAGTTATGATCGCATAAGTGTTGCCAACAAATTTCATTGAAAAAACAATAAAAATGAAAAGGTCGAAAAACAGAGAAATTAAAAAAACAATGAAATACATAACTTAATTTTGATACTGGATTTTTTTTTAAAGTACGCTTGTTAAGAATAATACATAGAGTGTCTAGATCAAAAGAACAGCACATTTCGAGCTGTTTTGAGTGATTTAGAGCAAAAAAGGTCTAATTTCATGCTTAAATTAGCATAATTAGCATAATCGATTAAACAAAATATTTTTCAGAGAGATTAATATACGATTTTGGAGATTATGTTGCAGGTGACGATTTCATCACGATCAGGCAGTTGAGGGGCGAGATCTCGGGGGGGGGGGGGGGGCTAAATTAGCACCCCCCCCCCCCCCCCTTTGACACTGCATAGCCCGGGCTATATAGGGTTTTAAAAAAATATATATATGACCTTTCAAGAGATTAGGTCATAGTATCATTAGATAAAACGATTATTATTCCAAGAATTTGCCACTATATGTTTATATAACTGGATGAAGGTAATAACAACCTATCTAGCTGGCTGATCATAAACTTTGATATTTTAGCACACTGTTTCTTACATCAGGGCTATAATACATTTCCTTTGTGTGTTTTAACAGAAGATTCAACAGTGAGATGGCCTATATGCGATCTACTGATAATGGCCAAACAACCAACTGACAGACCACAGCTTGAGGAGCATGCTTGCAACACAGAGGATGAAACATTCAGACAGGTACATGTTTCATTAATATGTCCCTTAATTAAGACAAAGATATTGTGAACCATATTTAGTATTAAATGTATTTTAATCGTTATTTACAACTTGAGTTGCTTTCTAAAAAAAAAAAATGTAAATCATCTACAATGCTGCATGACTAACACACTCAGCTTAATTGCATCTTGAGTGCAACATTATTCCCTAACAGAATTTACACTCTGTATAGTCTTCACACAAGATCTAGCCCCTAATATATATACATGTAAGCCCTTGCATAATTCCAGTCATTACAGTAATTACAAGTCATGCCGAGTATTTTGGGGTCAGGTCATGTCAGGTAAAGATTAGCTTTGGGTACTAGTGATTGCTATACGCTTGTGCATTAGTTGCAAAAGTCTTCCCAAATTTTTGTTGTTTTTGTTGTTTCTTGTTTGTTTTTTTTTCTTAAACATCAATGTGAGCACCTCAAAAAATTGTAGTTATCTGCATTTACGTAATCGTAGGTATCGCACATCTGCATTTCTGCATTGAATTGCTACAATACACAGACAATGGGAAAATCGTCAATTTGCACGTTACCCGATGGTCAAAACTTTTTATATTTGGCATCAAAAGATGCGCAAGACTCTATGCTATAAAGTCATGAAAGCTCCCGGCACAAAAAAAAAATATCCTTAAACATATCCCGGTGAACGTACAGCCCTTTTAGGGTTAATTGAAAATCAAAAAATACAAAAATAGTAGAAGTTTCAACAATATTTTCTGATTTTATAAAAGAAAATTATTTATTAGGTTTCAGAAAGAATTACTATAATAATATGTTTATATGTTGTAAATAAAGTGTACATAAGGAATTGTCTTGAATCACTGATAATGTATGTAGTGGCACTACACTATTCGTTTTCAATTCACTTTCTTATTTTATTTATTTTACTTTCTTTTTCTTTTTGTTAGGTTCACATAGGACCCAAAGTAAAGGAACAGAGGACAGAAGTTAGGGAGAGAGACATGGTGGCAACATATCTCCCAGAGTACTCGACACACTGGCCTCAAGTTGGCTGCATTCGCAGTGTACATGAAGACAAGTCCCTACAGATCGAGTGGTACACAGGAACCTTGACTTCTAAGTGGAAGGAGGTAAAGGTACCAGTCAAAGGACAAAAGGGCAGGAAACAGCTTTGGGTTGAGACTATTGATTCTAGTTCTGTGATTCTCCCTCCTTTCTCACTGACTGCTGGAGAAAAACTTCCTCTTCAAACAGTGAATGGTTTGAGAGAGAAGCACAGTAGCTATTTTCAGTAGCTTTGTAGATCCTAGCTTAATTGGGCCATTGTAATTGCCTTAGCTATCAAATAATTGAGCAAAATAGTAGGCCTATTGGTTTCAATAAAATTGGAGTAATATTTTTTGGGGGTGGGGGCTGTGAAGCACAAGTGGAGGAGCTTTTTAATTTCACCAGAGGGTCCTTAGTACAAATCTTAGTTGCATGAGATTTACAATCTATATGATTTAAACAGATGTAATTTTATCTTTTTTAATATTACTGTAATATTTTGAATTGAAAACTTACAAGCTTATTCCGCTGCCAGACATGGCCGGATCAGAAAATGTACAAGTAACGGATGGTACTTTTGTTTAATCCGTCATGCGGCTGTCACACTTGAGGAACGGATGTCGTTTTTTGGCATCGGTTGATATCCGTTAAAATGGTTTCATGTCCTTTTTGTCTCGCCTGCGTAGCAGGAGCCAGGCATAGGCGTCACTTTTTACACCGGCGGTGTCGGCGTCAACAATTATGTTGTACACCCAATAACTTTCTATATCTTCGAGCTAGGATCACCAAATTCTTACCAGTGGTACATTTCTTGAAGACTCAGGTCAAGTTCGAATATGGGTCATGGTCGACAAAGTTCAAAGGTCAAAAGGTCAATGAACTTAATATACAAAGCTGTACTTATGCTGTACACACAATAACTCTCCACAGCTTTGAAGTAGAATCGTGAAATTCATACCAGTGGTACATCTCTTGAAGACTCAGATCAAGTTTGAATATGGGCGATATCCGACAAAGGTGAAAGGTCAAAAGTTGTTGTTGTTGTTTTCCAGTTTTTACGGCACTGTCAAAAAGTCTATGAACTTTTTATTAAAAGCATAGTACACACAATAACTTTCCATAGTTTTGATCAAGGATTGCCAAATTCACACCAGTGGTACATCTCTTGTAGACTCGGGTCAAGTTCGAATATGGGTCACTCGTGTTCAACAAAGTTCAAAGGTTAAAAGGTCATTGAACTTAACATACAAAGCTGTATACACACAATAACTTTCCACAGCTTTGAAGTAGGATCGCCAAATTCATACCAGTGGTACATCTCCTGTCTGGTAAAAACTTATACGATTCAGAGAACAAGTGTCATGTATAAACTTATACAATTTAGAGAAGAAGTGCCATGTATAAACTTATACGCTTTAGAGAACAAGTGTCATGTATAAACTTATACGCTTTAGAGAAGAAGTGCCTTGTATAAACTTATACGCTTTAGAGAACAAGTGTCATGTATAAACTTATACGATTCAGATAACAAGTGTCATGTATAAATTTATACGATTCAGAGAATAAGTGTCATGAATAAACTTATACGCTTTAGAGAACAAGTGTCTCGTATAAATCTATACGATTCAGAGAACAAGTGTCATGTATAAATTTATACGCTTTAGAGAACAAGTGACATGTATAAATTTATACGATTCAGAGAACAAGTGTTATGTATAAACTTATACGCTTTAGAGAACAAGTGTCATGTATAAATTTATACGATTCAGAGAACAAGTGTCATGTATAAATTTATACGATTCAGAGAACAAGTGTTATGTATAAACTTATACGCTTTAGAGAACAAGTGTCATGTATAAATTTATACGATTCAGAGAACAAGTGTCATGTATAAATTTATACGCTTTAGAGAACAAGTGTCATGTATAAATTTATACGATTCAGAGAACAAGTGTCATGTATAAACTTATACGATTCAGAGAACAAGTGTCTGGTATAAACTTATACACTTTCGAGAAGAAGTGCCATGTATAAACTTATACGCTTTAGAGAACAAGTGTCAAGTATAAATTTATACGATTCAGAGAACAAGTGTCATGAATAAATTTATACGCTTTAGAGAACAAGTGTCATGTATAAATTTATACGATTCAGAGAACAAGTGTCATGTATAAATTTATACGCTTTAGAGAACAAGTGTCATGTATAAATTTATACGCTTTAGAGAACAAGTGTCATGTATAAACTTATACGCTTTAGAGAACAAGTGTCATGTATAAATTTATACGATTCAGAGAACAAGTGTCATGTATAAACTTATACGCTTTAGAGAACAAGTGTCATGTATAAACTTATACGATTCAGATAACAAGTGTCATGTATAAACTTACACGTTTTTAAAATCTCATTGATATGTATTTAGTTGATTAATTCATTGAATTAATCAATATATATGTATTTGAATTTTGATACAGTATACATGTACATGTAACATATATTGATGGACAAATAAAGGATACCAATGAATATTCATTGGTTTTATTTAATTGGAATCAGTTGTGTAATGCAGTTCAATTTAATGCTCTGAAAACAGTGACTAAGTTAGAGTTTGCAGAGAGTGTTGACATGTGTTAATGAAAAGAAGCTTGATTCATTATTTTTGTAAACCTTTCTTTCCACCTGATATTAACAATTACACATTTTTTGCAAGTTATCTTTAGCTTTTTGATAAACATAAGGCATCAATTATATTGGAAAAATAAAGAAAATATGTGAAATTGGCAGTCCATAATATGCTTTTTTTGTCCAGATTGGAATAAATTACTGTTATTGTTGAAATCATCAAGTGTACAGATGAAAAGGTAGCAGGACCGGTGGCTAATACCCTCATCCTGACCAAATTCCAGACATACAAGTGTAGAGAAAGGGCGACTCAACTATGCCTGGCAATGCTGTCTATGGAGGAGCAGTCCATTCCCTTTCGTTTTTTGCAGCAGTATGTTCTTCGTGTCGTTCTTGAGAAGCTGATGAAACTTATCAGGGGGGATGGGTTTGTACCAGAGGAAGAGACGAGTCTGTTGTCCGTTCACGGAGAACAAGTTTTCCGATATGTAGCCGGATACATACCGTACGCCCTGCTTTGAAGAAAGGATGTTCCAAGAAAGGCACTTTCTCAAGGATGCAGAGCAAAGGACTTTGTACATCCTACACAGCAACCCTGATAAAGCAAGTTGAATGTGGGAGCAACTTGGATGAAGTGAGGAAGAAATAGGCAGAAGAAGTCCATCAAAATAATCAGAAAGAGAAGGAACTTGCTAAGGAAGGCAGAGATATGGTTGAAATATACAACAAAAGTAGATCTGATCAGGGTTAAACACTTGTAATGGACAGTGTTGATATGGTTGTCCATGCACGCAAACCAGATCCAGACACCTCCTGCCGTCCAGCTGTTTCCCGCCATCCAGCCGCAGCCAGACAGGCCTTTCACTCCACCGCCACCAGCAGATTTCAGCTTCCTGAGGTGTGCACTGCCCCGGAGTGTGCTGCCAGGGAGGAGGAGCTGACCGCACTGAGGCAGCAGTATTGCTTCTTGGTAGAAGACTACAATTCCCATCAGGCGAAACATCGAAGGGCATCAGCAGAGAGAGGTGAGACAGGGTGCTAGCAATGCCTCTTCTGAATTACAAAATCATTGATCCTCCTAATTATATAACTTTGCTGATAATTTTGTCAAAAGGATCTGATCTAAATTCGCGTTTGTGGGATATCGTAAACTGGGAAAGGTTAACTATTTTCCTGCAAGACCTCCATCTTTATTTTTCAATATTCATTGGTTAAAAGGTAGATGGAATGAGTTAAATCTCCAATGTTTTCTTTCCAACATGCCAAGCACCTTGTTTGAAGAGCAGTGGATGCTGGAACTTTGTTTCAAAGCAATCGTAATCTTTATGGATAATTTATTTGTATTTTTGTTTTTGTTTACTTTATAGTGTTTGCCAACAAACTCAACCTGCGAGGAGAAAAGCTGACCCGAGCAATTAACAACAAACTGTGCACTGCCCGGAGGACAGTTAAGAACAGGGCTGCAACCAGCTAGGCAATGCCGGGAAGTTTCTGTCCATGTGTGTGTATGTAAAGGTTTATTGGTATTTTTTGTTTTTGTTTTCTTTATAGTGTTTGCCATCAACAAGCTGAACTTGAGAGGAGAGAAGCTGACCCGGGCTATTAATAACAAACTCTGCACTGCCCGGAGGACAGTGAAGAACAGGGCTGCAACAAGCTAGGTATAAATGCAGGGAAGTTTCTGTCCATGTGTGTGATGTAAAGGTTTATTGATATTTTTTGTTTTTGTTTTCTTTATAGTGTTTGCCATCAACAAGCTGAACTTGAGAGGAGAGAAGCTGACCCGGGCTATCAATAACAAACTCTGCACTGCCCGGAGGACAGTTAAGAACAGGACTGCAACCAGCTAGGCAATGCTGGAAAGTTTCTGTCTATCTATGTGTATGTAAAGGTTTTAGGTAAGTTGTTTATAGTGCCAAACATTGACCTGGCCATAGATAAAGGGTTGCATGTTTTATCTGTAAAGATTTTTGTGTGTGACTGAATATGCTTCTGCCAAAAATATTTTGTTAATATTTTCTATGCCAACTCAGGATTGTTATGTGCTAAAATCAATGTGCGTCAGCTGCCCTCTAGTGGTAGACAGCAGAAACCTTATTTTCACATTAAAATCCCAGCAAATATTACAACACTTAAGAGTCAATCCAGCTAAACGGCGTGGCACATTTCAATCATTACTTTGCCATTTCGCCAGATTTGTCTTCCTTTAAAACCAAAAGTATGGGGAATAAGGGTTACATTTAAACCAGGAAAAAAGAATTGCAAGAGTAATCCAGAGCAAGAATTTAAGAACTATCACTCATGTGCTGGGAAATAGGCGGTCTGCAGAAAACGATCAACTTTCCAGCTTACAACTACCACAGAGGGGGCAAAAAAGGTCTTCAATAAAGAAGAAATGAAATATCATCTGACAGAGATCGTGGAAGCCAATACATTGGATTCTAATGATCCTCATACTCTTCAGCAACGGGCTAGTACAGCAAGACCAATATCAACGAGGACTTTAACTGAGGCTGAAGAGAAAGTTTCATGACATGAAGAACGTAGAGCTGTTGCAAAACATGGCTGCAGAAAGGATGAAGCAAGCGCTGAAACAGTCAAAAGAATTAGTTGAACCACTCCTCACTAATCCTGAGTTATTGGTAGGGAAAACCATCAAACACAAATGTTGGAACGATGAGAAAACTGATGTACATATAGTTTGGTCCAAGGGTGTTGTCAACAGAGTTAGCAAAGCATTGACTGCTGCTTTGAAGACAGAGTTTTCTGTTCGATATGAAGTAAATGCTGAAATTGAACTGAAGCTCAATGTTCAAGTTTGTTAGCTCTGCTTCCCAATTGACTTTCTTTATGTCCTCTTTAATGGCACCATAATCTCCTTTGTAGTATTTGTAAGTAGTTCTGTTCTTCTTAGCCACTTCGCCTAGGTTTACATGGAAGCAAAGTACTCCATGGTCACTCTTTCCTATGGGCGGGTTAAGACGATGAAGGTCCAAATGGTCAGCTTGAGGACCAAGAGTGGGAGTTTGATCTTCTAAATGATCTAAAAACAAATGATTTAATAATTTGTGACATGTAAATGCCAACTTACATTGTGCACTCAATATACACGTAAGACATGATGATGTATAGTTTTTAATCTGCAGTTTTCCAAAATTGGACATAACCTACAAGGAAAGACATTTCAGTTTTGTTTTTGTTTGCGTGTAGGGGGTCTTCTTCTGTTCCATCTCAAATTTTGATAAACTTTAGGGGGGTTAAAATTCATATGAAACATGAATGCAACGATTATTCATATTAACCTTAAAGCAAACCAAAACCTTCATACTAAGTTACTTTTATTGTAAAGTTTAAGATATTTGAAAAATATCAGTGAAAATTTGAACAGAATCGGGCAAGGAATAAGGAAGTAAGAGCTTTTTGAAATGACTAGTCACTAGAGGGCGGTATTCAATTTGATGACATCATCTGTGAACAACTCTCCATGCCTTTTGTACATCAAATTTCATGTTTTTCCTTCTTTCTTGTGATTGAGATAATGTACTCCCCTGAAAGCAATATATAGAATGTAAAATGATATTCTACTTCACATGTTATCAAGTCGGATCAAGAACACAAATAAATACGAAGAAAACAAAAAAATTGTGAAATTTTATGTACAAAAGGCGTGGAGAGTTGTTCACAGATGATGTCATCAAATTGAATACCGCCATCTAGTGACTAGTCATTTCAAAAGGCTCTAACTTTCTTATTCCTTGCCCGATTTTGTTCAAATTTTCACTGATATTTTTCACTGATATTTTTCAAATATCTTAAACTTTACAATAAAAGTAACTTAGTATGAAGGTTTTTCAAGGAAAACAAAATTGTATTTTTAAAAATATATGTTAAATATATTTACCTATTTTATCGGAAAATTTAATAATTTAAATACATCACAGAATTTTAGAAAATCTGAAAATAAAACGCTAAGTCAATGAATATGAGGGTCAAATCAAATTTGTACACAAAGTCAATGCATCAGCAGGGTCCGGCGTGCAATTTTTTTTTCCGTACCACTAACGCGTCAGATTCGTCAGTTTTGTGGAATTATGCGACTTGAATGAAGACCACCAAAGCACGGAGCGAGCATATCGCAATGCAGCGCGCATATTCGAAACCATACAACTTAGCTAATAGCTTACGCATTACGAAGTACAGTATATTTGCAGATATAGATAGGCCCCTACTTGTCAAGTCCTTCTATTCTGAGTTGACGTTTCTGATCTGAGCTAGATGATGGATGTTGATTTTGAGCCTGAGGACTCGGATTTTGAGGACGAGCCAGCGCCGAAAGGCATTGGAATTGTCCAAAGATGTACCGGTAAATCGACAAGACTTTGTGGAGATGAAGAAATCCCTGCCGTCGTTCAGGTAAATACTCAGTCTAAGTTTATAGTCCTAATATCAATATGAATATCATGCAATAGGATGCCCTTGCCCAACAACAGTTGATTAATATATTGTTATTGTCTTGATTGTTTTAATATTGATATTTTTATACATTACAAGCAGATCGATGTCGCTATCTTCAGTATTTTTAAAGCAGCAATTCCAGTGCTAGAAGAATAACAAGAACATTTTATACTCACTATTGCAATGTTAATCATCCTTAATGGCACAAAAAATTGACAAAGTCAAAGTCAGATGGATGGGACAGTTTATTATTGGCGACCACACCAGAGATGCCAACTTTTGGAAAACATAAATAGGGAGGATTTGTAACGGACACCAAATAATGTGCGCGTAGCGCACATCTCGAGCGCGTAGCGCCCGACCCATGCGGCCGGGGTCCAGGGCCCGCCTTAGGGCCCTGGAAGCTCTGGGGTTCTAGATGCTCTCTGGTGCAATCTGAGCCTTATTTTGCAGCATTTTACATGTGTATTTAGTTCAATAATTCCCACTTTTTTTTAAAATAACATACAAATTGTACAAAATGCATGATGAATTCCTTTCATATATATGATACAGTGTTCGGTCTTATACTTCTGATACCATTTCTTGGTCTTCTTTAGCTGATTTTCCGCCATTTGGATTCTGTGTCAATATCCACGCATTGGTTACGGCGATCCATATGCTGAAACAATCTTTCGCTACTCTTAATTTGTCTTTTAATATAGTGGATTTACTACATGCTAAAGTTAACAGACGATATTTCTCATTCAATTCACAGATATATATACTGATAAGCGCCAAAAAAAAAAAAAAAAAAAAAAAAAAAAAAAAAAAAATCATTTTTTTATTTTTTTATAATAAATCGGGAGGATAAGGATGGTGATCGTAAGGTCGGGAGTTGGGGTGAATTATCGGGAGCCTCCCGATGAAATCGGGAGGGTTGGCATCTCTGCCACACGCGTGTGTCTTTACCATGCAGCCACATGCTTGTGGTTGTTGATCTATCCAAATCTCCTCTGCTCTGGACGGATACAGCCACACTCCACCGTTACACAGTGTTTATCTAGTCAGGGTTTAAAATGTGATTTACAGCCAATTGGGACTAGGATTAGGGTAAGGATTAGGGTTAAGGTTAGGATTAGGGTTAAGGTTAGGATTAGGGTTAGGCTTAAGATTAGGCTTAAGTCAAGATTAGGGTAAGTTTGAGGATATAGATCTAGAGTAATTGTCGACACCTTTGGCAGCTGAATTGATGTGGAGCATTGGATAGCGCCTTGCACTGTCAAGGCTATGATCGAGGGTCCAGTTCGACTCCAGGAATGGACATTTGCTCAATTTTTCTTTTGTTTATAGAACCCTATTTGAGGCGAAACTTTGAAAAAATACAAGTCCAAGATTTGTAGACGGAATATTGAGTCCTAACGGTGGAGTAGTGTGGCTGTATCTGGCCAGAGGAGATTTGGATACAACCACATGCATGTGGCTGAATGGTATAAAGGCACACAAGTGTGGTTGTATGGTCGAGGTACCTAAAGTCGCGCAGTACATTAAGTCGCACACCCCTCGATGTGCGCAATGCGACGCG
Source organism: Strongylocentrotus droebachiensis (assembly GCA_035222895.1). Taxonomy (NCBI): domain Eukaryota; kingdom Metazoa; phylum Echinodermata; class Echinoidea; order Camarodonta; family Strongylocentrotidae; genus Strongylocentrotus; species Strongylocentrotus droebachiensis. The sequence goes on from JAVYIG010013595.1 coordinate 14,317, forward strand.
TCAAGTCGCTCAATATTTTGGCTAGACGAGAAATCAACAAGCCCATCGAATATATTACAAAAAAAATTGGGGAAAATCACTAGTTTCATGCATTTTTACGATGACATGAAATCATCAAGAATACACTTATTTTTGAAAGAAATTGAAAGGTTACATTCAATTACTGTATTAAAACTGTGGTGTGCGACTTTATGTACCGTTCAATTTTGTCAAAGAAATTTGACACTGTCGCGTAATCGACTCAAGCATGAAGATTCACCAAATATTTACATGTATGTCCCACTTTTCTCTGTAAATGTTCCTTTGAATATATACAATTTAATAGAAGGAAGAAGCATGGATACAAATTTTAATTATTTGACTTTTTAGCCCTTGAAAACAAAGTGCGCGACTTAAAGGGGAAGTTCACCCTGAAATTAAGTTTGTTTTAATGAAAGCAGAAGACAGAGAGAAACATATTAGTGAAGATCCATCAAAGTATATAACAAAGTTATGAATTTTTGACTTAATGACGTCACCTGCTCTCCCATATGTTGTGTACTGTAATTACCATAGATTACCATTTTTCTTGGTTCTTGATGAAGGAATGGATCTTTGTCATCGAGGCGTCTATAAAAGCATGTGTCTGATAATTATATATCAAATGCACAGGCAAAATAAATCATATTATTCTGAGAAAATGGCAATTTAAGGAATTTACAGTACACAACGTATGGGGGAGAAGCTCGCATGCGACGTCACAAAATTAAAACTTTAAAAATTCATAACTTTTATATTCTTTGTCGGATTTTCCTCAAACCTTCACTGATTTATTTCTTTCATTGTTCTGCTATGATTAAAAATAAGTAAAGCCCCCGCGTCCCGGGTGGACTTCCCCTTTAATGTAGTTCCATCATATTCACTGCCTTTATTATTAGGCCTAGATCTATATTAAGACATGTGCAATGTCACTAGATCTAGACTTAATTTTAATTTCAAATTATATTGTCAATATTGAAACTTAATTTTGTAGCTTATTTAATCAAGGTTGATTCTCAAGTGTGAAATTGTTGTTATTTTGCTTATTTGTGACTTTGTCAGTCTAATTATCATTATTTCTTTTTATCCTCACCAGAGTATTTTACCCGAGGGTTACACCTACCACGCCTGCCGCATAGATAACTTCTCGCAGAATGATGAAGTATCATTTTCAGCGATCATTCGGCTGAATCTGCGTTCCCACCAAGATTTCAACAAGTGGTTGGATAATTTTCAAGAGTCTTCGTCTACCACTTGGCGAGTGAAGCGCACATTTCCTTCAATCGGATTGAAAGTAGTTTTCAAGGTATGAATAAAGACTATCACAAAGTTGGGTTATGCCACAAAGTGCATATAATGTGTTACAAGCCAAATAGGGGAGACTGGGGCTACTGGACCACTGGGGCAACTGGACCGCTATTAAGCTATCTCAATATTTTACTTGCATGCTGCCCTCTAACAGTTAAGATTGCTCAGTTTCAACTTCGACGATCTCTGAACCCACCACAAAAATTGTTTACCATCAATGCTAGGTGTATTTTACCAATAAAAATCACAGGTTTTGTGGGCATATACTGCGGTGTAGAAGACAAAAGATTTCCCCTACTTAGCGGAGATTACCAGGGGTAAGTTTGAACACATATTTTTGTAGATTGTAGTAGTATATAAACTATATGTGATGTAAAAATGATCAGTATGATGCTGTATACGTACACTAACAGGACTATGTGTGTTACGCTTTGTCAATGCCACACAGTGCTACATGGCAACAAGTACACTAGGCTACATTAGGTTATAAACTGCAAAGCCAAAAGGGATTTAAAAATGGCGTCGTGTTGACATTTAATGACAACAACAATTCCTATTAATATGCTTTATTATGTAAAACCAGCAGCCTTTTCACACACAGCTAAATTTCTATAAACATGACTAGTATAAACGTGTTTCGAACGTGTTTAAACTAATCACGAGCCTTTCACACACAGAAATTTCGGTGCGATCGTTAATCGTTTCGTGATTAACTACTGCTCGTAAAATGCGCAGTAGTGCCATTGCGCATTGAAGGTCATGTCATATCAATCAAAGCGCACGCTCCATCCAGTTTAAACACGTTTAAACACGAATAACCTTTCACACACAAAATATCAAGCTCACTAGATACGAACTTCGTATCTGCAGCCTGCTTTTAGGGGCGTATGGATCGCGACTTCGTATCTATCCCAACATCGTATAAACGATGTTCACACTGGGAAATTTTGTCTATAAACATGTTTAAAACTTTACGATGATTCTAATCATCTCTAGATACGATGAATTTTAGCTGTGTGTGAAAAGGCTGCAAGCCTGTATAAAATTAAAATGAGTAGAATGTGTTATTTATTATAATAATACATTTATTAAATTGCAATATGTAATTTAAGATAGGAAATTTAGTAGGAAAATAAGCCAAATTTGTTGTTCAATGATGGATTGATTTAAACATGGCCGACACTAGTGCTCAGATGCAGCTACAAAATTAAGACATGATTATGAAATAATTTGATAACAAATCCATATTGAGCAAGTATGTGTATTTATAATATATATACTTGTAACAAATATTGTTATTGTTAATAGAAAATAATTTACAAATTTGGGAAACAATTAAAATGGTGGTTTTAAAATATTTGGTATTTACTGGGGCTAGTGGACCACATGTTTCTGGGGCTAGTGGACCGGGTGGTCCAGTAGCCCCAGAAATTGTTATTAATTAATTAATGTCATTAATTTGGCTGAAATATCACTGAAATGTATCCAATATTATCATACTAAGTTTGACCTATTAAATATGTGTCAGTTTATATAATATTCATGGTTTTTGTTCTTTTTAATTCCTTTCCCCAGGAAATGGTGCGAAAGTATGTGGCTACTAAGCGTGGACCACAGAACAAATGGAGCGCTGATTCAATGCAGCAAGCCATAGCAGCTCTGAAAAGTGGGGAGGTAACCAGCTTTCGAGAAGCACAAACAAGATTCAATGTGCCCAGGAACACCCTTGTAAGGCGTTACAGAGGACAGGTCGATGAAAAGGCACCAGCACACAAACCAACTGTGCTGACCGAAGATGAAGAAGGCAGAATTGCGGAATGGCTCGTTGAATGCGAGGAAAAACTGTTTGGCATCACACCAACACAGGTGTGTGAGGTTGCTTACAATATCGCGGAAAAGTCAGGGAGGCCTCATCCCTTCAACAAGACGACGAAACAAGCTGGCTATGACTGGTTGAAAACGTTTCAGGGAAGATATAGCCATCTTTCCATAAGGAAGCCTGAGGCACTGTCTGCAGCTCGAGCCAGAGCCATGAACGAGATTGTTGTAGGGAGATATTTTGATTTACTTGATCAAACAATGGACCGACTAGACTTAAAGAACAAACCAGCACAAATATATAATTGTGATGAGACTGGTCTTTCCTCAGTCCATAAGCCGCCGAGAATCATGGCCACCAAGGGAAAGAAGCAAGTCCATTCGAAGACAAGTGGAGAGCGCGGGTTTAACACCACTGTCATGGCCTGCCCGAATGCTGTGGGGAACTATATCCCTCCATTTGTTATCTTCAAAGGATCGCGGTTGTCTCCAGCACTGACGTGCAATGCTCCACCAGGGACACTGTTTGCTAAATCGGATACATCATACATGAACATGGACCTGTTTTATAACTGGATCCAGTTTTTCGTGAAGCACATACCACCTGCCCGTCCAGTATTACTCATAGTTGATGGTCATGGGTCCCATATATCCATTGGGACTTTAGAATATGCACATGAGCGTGAGAAACGAGAGCAAAAAAGATATCTGCCGATGGAAAATCAGTACCGGCGGATTCGGTGTTGGAACACGATCCGCCGGCGGATTCTGTTCTAGTCACCGAATCCGCCGGAAACCAAAGCTGCCGCTACACCGGCCCCACGAAAAAAGGTGCAACAAGAATTTCCGTTCACCTTTGTTTCGGACAATAAAATCTGGAGCGTTTTTTTGGAGCATGCATGTAACCAAGGAAATTCATTCATCATTTGGATAATTGAATGATATGAAGATGTGAATTAATCACATGTACATGTACATGTATGTCTCAATTCCTTGGAGTAAATGTATGCATATGAGTAGGTTTTGCGAGTCTGATGAAAAATTTGTCTGCTGCTCAATACTTCCATTATTGTTTTCTATTTGGTTAACTTCACTTTTAATCTGAAATAAAACTTATTTTTAGAGCAATTTATTGTACACTTCTGCGGTCAGAAAATTTCTAAGATTATAACATTGATATTAAATGTTTCCCATTTCTGTTTCAGATGATCTTCTGGCCCAGTTCAGAACAATGTGCCAGGAGCTAGAATTAAAGTTGGAGACGTCTCCGGACATTTTCATACCAGCAACCACAGCAATGGTTGAAAGCTTTAGTCGGATGAAGACGGACACCACTCTTGTATCTGCCATGCATTCATTTGGTAAGTATGCTGGGGCAGCCAGGGCCTTAACAAAAAAAGGAAAAAAGGCTGATATGAAGCGCTTTCGCCTGAGCGGGAGTAAGCACATTGGTGTGCAACCAACAGCAACTGCTAGACGTAGAAGCCACATGGGAAGGGGAGGAGCAAGGCTTCATGCTGGTCGGCCATCGAAATCGTCCAACGTTCCAGAGCACGGCTACTCCAACAGCCAGCCATCGCAGTCTTCTGCTGTGCTCCCTCTGCCAAGTAGGCAAAGAGCCCCAGCACCACACAATTTAAGTTATGCTGTCGCCAATAACCGAAGTCTTGGAAAAACTCATAGTTCCAAATGAATTAGAGAATTATGATGATATACAAATATACAATGCATTTTGAGGATCTAGCTAAAACTATGAGTTAATGAAGAGGGATAAATTGTAACTAACCCAAGGGAATATTTTTAACAATTTTCTATACCCCAGGCTTGCTGAGGGTATAGTAAATTTGATAAAAATTTGCCTCGAGGGAAAGTTGTAGTTATCCCTCTGAATGCTCATAGTTTGCTAGATCCAAGAAATAATTGTGTATTCATTTTATATCCCTCATGATACACTAGTTAGTTGAATATCAAAACTGTCAGAACTGTCAAAAAACAACATTATAAGTCATGCAAGAACTGTAATGTCAACATCAAAACTAATTAAAGATTGATTTTGCTGCACAAGCCGTGATGTATGGTTTTTTATATGTTTTTTTAAAAGATACGGAAGAAGCAGTGATCATAAATGTACTACGTATTATTAACACTATCAAACTCTGGGGCTTGCACGAAGATCTGTGCGATTAACATGTATTTCAACATGTTCAATGGAAAATAATGGTTGTTTGTAAGGTCAAACGCAGAGCATAAGAAGCCAGTATTTCATGTGCCAATTTTAAATCAATTTCAAGATTGTATATAATTATGCTAAGTGGTACTACTCGCAATATGCAGTGACTGGTATGTCGATTCTCTTCAAATTGGCAATTTTACGCATTGCAGAGATCTCAAAATCGGGGAGAAAGTTTTTCTCCCGCTCTCAAATTTCATTAGTGAAACTATGCCTTTTTCGTGCCGTGTACAATCTCAATGTGAATGATGCACATGAGGGATACAAAACAGTGTATTCCTGTTATTTTGAGCAAATATATAATGAGATGTCGATATGACAATATGAAAGTCCTTATCATCTGGTTATTATAGGAGTGGATTGTACAGGTAATGATAACAATAATACAAATTTATATACACTGACACAAACTAGCCTTATAAAATGATCTTTCCGATTGTAATTACAAAGACATCCATGTATTTTCACAATCTCATTCAAGTTTTGGATATGGTCGTAGAGATGTCCATCTATTTCTGATGACTTTTTATATGGGCTAGTAGGAAATCAGAAATTTTGTAAACACTTGAAGTTTATATCATCAATAGTTAATATTGTGTTGACGCTGGATGGTGTTTAGTTCAAAAATAATAATTGAATTTATCTGTTGAGGACAGTTAAACATATTATGAGACTTCCGTTTCCATGAAGATATTTAAATCTCTTAAAATTACAAATCTCTTATTATATGGCTAGAAGTTTTGTATACGAGTGGTTTTATCGCATGAATGGGGATGCAGAACTTAAGGCCTTGGGTAACGCATGTTATTTACATGCTACTCCTCACCCAGGCAAATCGCTGTTGTGAGCTTGTATTGTGGATGAAACTGTCTCAGAGTGAATGGGAAAGGAGGGAGGGAGAGTCCCAAGTCCCATTGGCTTGTTTTAGATCATGTTCTAACAGAAGGGGACTGTTGTAAAAAAATATTATTATCATTATTATTATTATTATTATTATTATTATTATTATTATTATTATTATTATTGTTATGCCTCCGCCACCGAAGGTGGTGCCGGAGGCATCATGTTTTCGGGTTGTCCGTACGTACGTCCCGTTTGCCCGTAACGCGATATCTCAAGAACCACTTAAGATATAAACTTCTAACATGAGGATAGTATGTAGCACCATAGGAAGACGATCTGATTAGATTTTAGAGTATGTAGGTCAAAGGTCAAGGGTCACAGAGGTCAACTTATGAAATTCCATGTATTGACCTCGTTAACGCGATATCTCAAGAACCACTTGAGATATGAACTTCAAACTTAGGGATAATATGTAGTATGACCATAGGAAGACGATCTGATTAGATTTTGGAGTATGTAGGTCATAGGTCAAGGGTCACAGGGGTCAAATTATGTAATTCCAGGTATTGGCCTCGTCACGATATCTCAAGAACCCCTTGAGATATGAACTTCAAACTTGAGCTGAATAGATTTTTGATGTAATGAGGTGAAAAGTCATAGGTCACAGAGGTCAATTTCTGAAATTACTGGTTTTATAAAGGCGGAGGCATATAGGAGACACAGTCGCATTTGTCTTGTTATTATTGTTATTATTATTAACATGGAACAGCATCCCTCTTTCCATAAGGGAAATTACCTGTCTTGCCACCTTCAAAAGATCCCTCAAAACTCACCTTTTCCCCCAATGATCTATGTGATATACTTCCTGTACTGTACTTTCTTGTCCTCTTTACATATATTTGTATTTGTAAGCGCTATGGTACTTATTGTTTTTAGCGCTCCTAAATATTCGATATTATTATTATTATTATTATTATTATTATTGTTATTATTATCATTGTTAGTATTGTTATTATTATGAAGATCAACAATTTCTATGCTTGTTCATAGGAATCATTCCATTTATAACATGATTCCATTTATAACATGATATTATTAGTGCTTTATTCATCAACATCACTCTAAAGAGGTTGAACTCTATCTATTTTATTATTTTTTTTGCTTACTTCTTTGAGGAATCTGTTCTCATAACTAGTATTTCTCATGTGCATTGACAGTATATATATATATTTTTTTACAAACAGGAACTCTTTATTGATTGGTACATCTTTTCTTTAATTAATTTTCATGTATTTAGAATTATTCTATATTATCAATACACTCAAACTTAAAATATATTCTATGCTATTGTGACTGCAATTAGAATAAACTATCATCTGTATATTCTAATGAAGTTGCATGCATTTTCTCTTTTGCTGGATGTAGATAGTCCCGCTAGAAACTATTAATGCTTTCCATGCAATAGAAATTTTAAAACACTTCATGTGATTATTTTGAACCACCATATAATATATAAAAATGTATCCTTTGATAAATATGCATTATGAAATTCCTGTAGTTTCTTTATATATTTCATGTCTTAGTATTTGTTTTACATGTTTGTCATGTACATTGTCATGTACATTACTTTATGACTCCTTGTGAAATAAATTTTCTAAATTCAAGTACAACTGAAAAACAAAATGATCTGAGAAGACTTCTGAGACTTCTGATACAAAGTGTTGTTATGAGATTAAAAAAAAAAAAAAACATCAATATTTCAGTGTTATTTAATACGTTTCTCTTCATATAATTTGAATTGAATTTATTTGATTTGTTGTGGTAAAGATGAGCATTGAAGGGGTGGGATTAATAATAGCTGTGGTATTATTAGAGAATGATGATTGTGCTGAGAACTGAAGAAATACAGTTGGCGTTTGTGAGAACTGATGACAGTAGTGATATGGTAGTGACTGTAACAACTTAATAATGATGGTTGGATGATTCCAAAAGACATCAAATGAATAAGTGGGAGAAAGGAAAGATTGAGGAGAGAGAGTGTGAATGAGAGAGAGGGGGAGGTGGTGAGTGCAATTCTTTCTTTGGGTTACATCCCATCAGGGGGAAAAGGAGAGAATTTTTTTTTAATCGAAATGATATTCATAGGCCTGTGAACTGAAAGCTGTTATTAATGTTAATTCCAAATTTGTGTAGGTTTATGATTCAGACTCTATTAAGTTTATTCAATATTTGTAAGTTTGAATTTTAAATTAAAAAAAAAAAATTATAAAAATGAAATGAAATAAGGAAGTTGGGACAAATTTTTGAAATTTCAGTAAACATTTCTTGATCAGTGCTCATGAATATTCAAATGAGTGAGTTGGTGATGTTGTTGCTTCACCATCAGTCATACATGTATACAAGCCTTTTATAAAGTCGAAGCAGACCGGGAGCCAAATATTTGAAAAAGCGGCTCCCAATCCTTAATTTTTTTAGAGAACCGGGAGCCGTTTTTCAGGACCAGGAGCCGTTTCCAAAATTGATGAAAATATGTATTCTTTTAAATTATTTGTTAAACGTTACCTTTTATTTATACATACGGTAGTTTAATTTCTAGTTTACATTTTGAGCACTCTAATATTAAATCACTCATACCTTGGATAAATCTGTCATATGTAGTTGTTGTAGTTCATGTTTAATACTATTTTCATGCCGTTAAATGTCAAAAATTGAAAAATGTTAGGAAGAGGGGAATTAAATTATTTTTATAAAAAACAATCTATAATGACAATGCAGAGCTGCCAACCTGTCACTTTCAAAAAACATATTATTCAGCTTGAAAAAGCATATTTTAGGTGAAAAAACAGATTTTGCCTGTTTAACGTGTTTGTTATTTAGACCTGTCACTTAAAAAAATAAAAAAATAAAAAAATAAAACAATAATAATAATAATAAAAAAAAAAATAAAAAAAGATTTGTTAAATATATTTACCTATTTTATCAGAAAAATCCATTATTTAAAACATCACAGAATTTTAGTCAATGAGTATGAGGGCCGCTGAATCAAGGCAAGTCTGGAGTTGCAATCAACTTTGTACATAAAGTCAATGCATCAGCAGGTCCGGTGTTCTGTTTTTCATTTGGCTTTTTGAAGATACCATTACATCAGAAGGGCATGCGATAGGCAAACAAACTGGCAACAAAATCGCTGATTTCTTGATTTTTAGCGCTATTTTGATGAAACTGTTTCTTAAAACTGGGCTAAACCCCCGTGAGCTTTGGAAATATGGCTCCGATTCCGCATTTTTGACAGCAAAATTTGGCTTTTGGGATGGATTTTTGGAAGTTACATCGAGACTTTCTTGTACTGACACTGTGTGTGTAGTGCAGTACAGCACTGATGTCATTTGTGTGTGTATGCATGGCCTGGGGAAATGCGCTCGTCTTTGAGTGGTGTACATCGATCCCCTGTATTGTGTGCTCTGTACTCCGCTAGAAGTAGGAGATAGCGGCCGCTCGTATTACTAGTGCTGCAATTGTTTCTGGGCGATTTTAATTAGGATTCTCATTATATAATGATTTGTTAGGGTTCATTCAGTCCACGTTTAACTCGTATCAAGTAAGTTTTTGTCACATTTGTGAACATTTAGTGCTAGACATGTGGAAGTTTATGAAACAGAAAATGTTAATTCTCCCAGACCGGGCGCCAGAAATAAAAATGGACCGGCGCCCGGTACTCATTTTCCCCGTCTTACCGGGCGCCAAAAGTCAGGGACCGTAGGGTAAAAATCGCCCGGCGCCCGGTTAATAAAAGGCTTGCATGTATATCGCGATTCAATATATTTTTGTATCAAAATATACCACAATAAACATTATTTATCATTTAAAAGCACAGCTTACACTTTCACAGCTAAAATATGAGATAGGCCCCATTTGTCATTATGACAAATGTATAGAAAATTGTGAGGTGACGACCCCGTGTATTTCAACAATTATTCATAAGGACTATGAAATGTTTTCCGAAAAAATTTGCACCAATCTGGAGGGAAATTTGTACTCTTTCATTTAAAGTAACGATAATTTAAGACATCCCTTGACATGTAAACGACCTAACTCCTTTCCCTTCTTCAATTCCTTAATCATAAAATTGTCGGAAATTTACATCCCTTGACATGTAAACGACCTAACTCCTTTCCCTTCTTCAATTCCTTAATCATAAAATTGTCGGAAATTTTCATAATTTTTTTTATCAGTTTCTTTTTTGCATAACTTGTTGATCATAAGGGTCTGAATGATAAAACTACACACACTACGTGACTATACACCCTACACAGTCAGTGGAAGGTGTGCAAGACTGGAACTCAGGACACGACATTGGATTATCTAGCTAAATTAGAGTCTGTGCATGCAGACTACTCTTACAATGCAGTTAGCATGCACATAACTCCCAACCGCAACATGCACTCATCGCATGTACGTACACAGAAATTTCTGTGATCGCATAAATCGGGGCGAGCTAAGTCCACGCGCATGCGTACTGTCTAACTATAGCGATGACGGTCTCAAATCAAGTCGCTCCGCGGAATAAAATTAGCTAATCTGACGCGTTAGTGGTACGGGAAAAAAAATCGCGACCTGGCCATAGATAAAGGGTTTTATGTTTTATCTGTAGAGGTTTTTGTGTGCGACTTATGTTTCTGCCAAAAACATTTTGTTAATATTTTCTATGCCAACTCAGGATTGCTATGTGCTAAAATCAATGTGCGTCAGCTGCCATCTAGTGGTAGACAGCAAACACTTTATTTTCAAATTAAAATCCCAGCAAATATTACAACACTCAGAGTCAGATCAGCCCAACGGCGCATATTTCAATCATTACCTTGCCATTTCGCCAGATTTGACTTCCTTTATAACCCACAGTATGGGGGATAAGGGTTAGATTTACACCAGGAAAAAAGAATTGTAAGAGTATTCCAGAGCAAGAATTTAACAAAATGAGGAAGGATCAAAGCAGACAGTAGTCCCACACTATCACTCATGTGTTGGGAAATAGTCGGTCTGCAACTTTCAAGCTTGCAACTTCCGTAGAGGGGGCAAAAAAGGTCTTCAATAAAGAAGAAATAAAAAATCACCTGATAGAGATTGTGGAAGCTAATTGTATTGGATTCTAATGATCCTCATACTCTTCAGCTACAGGCTAGAACAACAGGACTCAGATCAATAAGGACTTTCACTGAGGCTAAAGAGAGGAATGCTAAGTTTCGCGACATGAAGAACATAAAGCTGTTTCAAAACATGGCTGCAGAAAGGATGAAGCAAGCACTGAAACAGTCAAAAGAATTACCTGAACTACAGTACTCCTCAATAATCCTGAATTATTGGTCGGGAAAACCATCAAACACAAATGTTGGAACGATGAGAAAACTGAACTAATGTTTGCCATCAACAAACTCAACCTGAGGGGAGAAAAACTTACCCGAGCAATAAACAACAAGCTGGGCACTGCACGCAGAGCCGTAAAGAACAGGTCTGGAACCAGCTAGGTCATGCCTGAAACGATGGGAAACTGATGCAGTTTGGTTCAAGGGTGTTGTCAACAGAGTTAGCAAAGCAATGACGGCTGCTTTGAAGACAGAGTTTTCTGTTCGATATGAAGTAAATGCTGAAATTGAACTGAAGCTCAATGTTTAAGTTTGTTAGCTCTGCTTCCCAATTGACTTTCTTTATGTCTTCTTTAATGGCACCATAATCTCCTTTGTAGTATTTGTAAGTAGTTCTGTTCTTCTTCGCCACTTCGCCTAGGTTTACATGGAAGCAAAGTACTCCAAGGTCCAAATGGTCAGCTCGAGGACGAAGAGTGGGCATTTGATCTTCTAAAGATCTTTTAAAAAATGATTTAATAATTTGTGACATGTAAATGCCAATTTGCACTCAATTTACATGTAAGACAAGATGATGTATAATTTTTAATCTGAAGTTTTCCAAAATTGGCAATATTAACCTACAAGGAAAGACTTTTCAATTTTGTTTTTGTTTGCGTGTAGGGGGTCTTGTTCTGTAAAATGTCAACTCCATAAATAGGAGGACATGACCTCCAAATTTTGTTTTGTTCTATCTCAAATTTTGATCAACTTTTTGGGGGTTAAAATTCATATGAAACATAAATGCAACGATTATTCATATTAACCTTAAAGTGGTATGTCCTCGTGTCTCCTTGTACGATGAGAATCTGAACTATACATAAAAAGAACCATGTGAGACTACAAAGAGAATTTAGTCTTTCACAGAAGACTTTCTTTTTTGGTATTTTTTTTCTTCAGTTAGATAATCTGAAGGACATTATGGCACACCTAATGAAAGAATAACTAGACATTTGATACTTGTTACGAAACAAGTATAGGTGGGCTGCATAAATTTGTTTTAACTACTCTGTTTTCACATAGGTTGCCCTTTCACCAACAGTCAAGGTGTCCAAAAAAGGCTGTCTACTTGCAACCAACGGGACTTTGGCAAGTTCACCAACGACATGCTGGTGGTACTCTTCAGGAGGGAGGAGCTCTACAAGTTCTCCCTAACTAGTGGACACAATACATATGGAGAGACCAAGCCGGCTCTCGAACAGGACAAAGTGAAGGCGCTTATTTGTAAGTGACATTGAAATCCAAATGTTTTTTTGTTTTTTTTTAATAGTAAAAAAGATAGAAATTTAAATCTTAAGTGGATGAGTTAACAAAAACATAATTGCACACCCCATCCCACATGTATCGCACAACATCATGACATGGATATGCACAATTTAGAAGAGGAACATTGAACATGTACATCAAGACATCTCACACATCACAGTTGATTGAGCTATGTGTACTTGGTAAGAACATTATCTCCAACTGGAATCATCAACTTAGTGAAGGTCAAAGTCTGATTTAAAGTGTTCCCTTTCACGGAGGCAGCTAGAGGCATTCAACTGGCAAAGAAAACTGATGAATTATTCAAGGTGTGCTTTGGGTATGTGTTATGTGTATGTTGGCACTGGTTCTCAGGCTGTGTTGTTTTGCTTAATTTGTGTATATCATGGTGTAGCTGTCTGATGTGTGAGTGGCGTGCACGGATCATGTAGAGACCAGTCAAGGCTTTGGAGTAGTGTGACTACAGGGCAAGTGATGTATGCGTTGCCCTGTAGAGGGGGCGCGTTTAGCGTGGGGTGTGGGTGATGCGGTGTGTGTAGTATGATATGTATAAGTAGGCCTGAGTCATCTCGGGATTTTCATAAACCGGGTCCCGACGGCCTTGCACCGATCGGGACCCGGTGTCCCGAAATCAGCTCGCAGGATTTGTCACTTGCCTCTATAAAAAGTGCATATCATCAGTATGTCCCTTAAAAGTGACCTTTTTTATCAGTCAAATAAATCAACACATGCATACCTCGGCACAGATCGGTATATTCTTCCATTTGACATTATTTTTATCCATGATTGGCGATGTTTAGTGCCATTATCGTGCCTCTAAAAGTAAAAAAAACTGGAGCAAAAATATAAAGACAACGATCGAGCCGCCATTTTGATTCATGCAGGTTGAATAAATCGGGTCAAAAAACATTAATGTTTGAATAATAAAACGGCTTTCTAAAAAGTACTCCTTTACAACATACCGATCGAATAATTTTTAAAAACAAAATAGATATTTTTTCTTTGATTTTGAACACCGCATGCTTCTTTTAAAAGCTGAAAATTACTTGGTAATCACAAGAAGTTTCGATACGGATAGCTGTTGCAAGGCAAGTTCAGACTAGTCTCGGAAAAATGCGCAGTGCTCCTTGTTAGCTGTAATGCGTGCCAGAACGAACCCAAACAAAGACGTGATCGTAACGAGAAAAAAATCATTAAAAACTACGAGAGCACAATTGGAAAGACAACTACTGCTCAAAATTACGATAATCAGATAAATAACTTGTACAAAGAATCCAATAATCGCCCAAGAAATGCCAAAGAAATTGTGATAATCGAGGAGTAACTGGGTACATTTTTATCGCAAGGGGCTTGCTGCAAATACTCGAATCCTTTGTTATACTGCTTTTTACCGTAGAGGGCGTTATTTGGTTTCTAGCCTCGTGTTAGAACACGAGGCTAGAAACCAAATAACGTGTAATTCGGACATATCAGCAGGCCCATTCCGATAATGATTGTACCTATAGTAACTCCTTAAATATCACTATTTCTGTGGCTTTTCTTGGACAACTATTGTATTATTCCTCCAAGTTATGTATCTGCTTACGATAATTTTGAGTAGTTATCTTTCAAATTGTGCTCTCGTAGTTTTTAATGATTTTTTCTCGTTACGATCACGTCTTTGTTTGGGTTCGTTCTAGCACGGATTACAGCTAACTACGAGGAGCACTGCGCATTTTTCCGAGACTAGTCTGAACTTGCCTTGCAACAGCTATCCGTATCGAAACTTCTTGTGATTAGCAAGTAATTTTCAGCTTTTAAAAGAAGCATACATTGTATGCGGTGTTCAAAATCAAAGAAATAATATCCATTTTGTCTTTTAAAAATTATTCGATCGGTATGTTGTAAAGAAGTACTTTTTAGAAAGCCGTTTTAATATTCAAACATTAATGTTTCTTTCAACCTGATTTATTAATCCTGCCGAGAGACCCGGCCAGTACAGTAGCTAGCTAGCAGCTGGCAACAACAACCCCATGGGGCGAACTGCTTTGCAACCCATATTTATATCAGCAGTTCGGATTGATTCAGGATGAGCTAGAATATGATTGGTAACAATTAAATACTTAAGTTTTAAGGTGGAATGATTTTAGTGGTGTGCAAAACTGCAATTTCTTACATATTTCATTATTTTTTTCGGAGCGTCGGTTCTCAAAAAACGAAACCGGGACCCGACGGCAACGGTCGGGTCCCGGTGTGATCGACCGTACCGACTCAAGCCTATGTATAAGTATGGATTTTGTGGTCATAAAAGCTTGGATATATGTATGACATCAGAGACTAAGTATTTTACAATCTTTATTTACCAGTTGCCTTACAGTGTAGGTGTGCATTATTCAAGTCTTCCTGCACCTGTGGGGGCCACTGGGATATGGGGACACAAACTGTGGGTGCGTTAGTGAAGAAGCCCCTGAAATCATTTGCCAAACTGACAGGGAAGGACAGCGCTCTAACAACCCATGCAGACACCAACTACCACAATTCTGTCGCCAGCAAAGTGACGGAATTCCTTGCTCGAACCCAAGTAGATTCAAAAGATGACATAGCAAGCCTGATCGACAAACATAGAGAAGAGAAGAGACAGGAAAATAGATCTGTATCAAAAATCATAACTGATACAGTCATCGCATGCGCACATCAGAACATAGCTCTGAGGGGCCATCGGGATAGTGGCAAACTTGGTCTAGATGAGCTGGAGGAGAATGATGGCAATTTAAGATCACTCCAAAGGATGAGGATTCGTGCTGGCGATAAGAAACTGCAGCAGAATGTCTCCCACGCACAGTATGCACAGTACCTCAGCAACGAGATACAAAACCAACTACTAGAGTGTACAGCTGACTTACTAAAGGAGAAGATTCTCCATAAGGCTAAGCAGGCAAGAGTGTGGAGCGTCATCGCAGATTAAGCAACTTAAACAACAGTCTTGAGCTGAAGAAGAATGATGGAAACTTAAGATCACTCCTAAGGATGAGGATTCGTGCTGGCGATACGAAGCTGCAGCACCATATTACACACGGTCTTGGAAATGCCCAGTATATCAGCCCTGAGATCCATAACCAAATACTTGACTGTACAGCTGCATTACTCAAGGAGAAGATTCTCCATAGCGCTAAGCAGGCAGGAGTGTGGAGCGTCATCGCAGATGAAACAACCGACAGGAAGAAAAGAGAACAGTTAACAATAGCTCTAAGATTAATTTGTAAGACTGAACTGTTCAACACACATCAAGGAAATGCAAGGCATGGGTGAGAGTGTGAGACCCATACTTTAATATATTCCAGGCTTGTATTCCAGAAGTATTTTCTCATTGAAGAAGTTTTCAAGTTTAGTTAATATGAAAAGTTCACTTCAAATAACCAGTGCAAAGCTGTTATGTTATTGAACCATATTTTGAATAAAGTTATATTGAATTGGAACAGCATTTTCTGCTATAAATATCCAGGCACCTAGATTGATTTTTTAATTTTAAAGCAAGGCCGAGACATTTTCATCGATGTCTCATCAGATGAGAAAGCAGACTGCCCTAATCAGTTTGAGCAAGAAGCCAAGCAAGGAAGATGCAAGACCTGGGGGGGGGGGGGTGTTTCACAAAGATCCCAAGTCAAACTTAACTCTAAGTTGGACTTAAAAATTATGGAGAGCTATTTGTAGCCTTAAAATTAAATATATTAAAAAGCAAAAATTTAAGTATTTTAGACTTTTCATAAATTCCACTTCAAGAACATGAAATCTCCTTGAAAATAGACAATATGAATGATTTGAATCAACATTTTATGCCTTTTAAAATAACTTTTACAAAATATTTTTAATGATGCTAATGGCTTTCCATAACTGTTAAGTCCAACTTAGAGATAAGTGCAACTTAGGATCTTTGTGAAACACCCCCCAGGTACATGTACATACTAAATAAAAGTCCCATGAGTGGCATTATGTATAGTTGGCTATCGCTATATAAGCTATCGTTTAAGGATTGGAAAATAGTTCTGTCATGTTCTTGAGGAAGTAAGACATGTTTCCTGAGCCTCTCTCATCACTGCATTACGTAACACATGGAACTATGACTTCTCAAAGAGGTGGAAAGGCTAAAGCATCGAATGGGCTAGGTCGGCTACACCGCCCAGCCCCGTAGTATCGTTTCATGACTCCCCTTTCCATTCCCGCCAGAGTAGAATAGGTGCCCATGCGAGTACAGTTACTTATCCAGACAGTAATAGATCAGAACTAGCGAAGGAACTTAGAGGGATCAAAGAGAAACTAAAAGCGATGGAAATTGGAAGTACATGTAGTAATAGAAGTAGTAGTAGTAGTAAGGAGAACTCTAACAGATCTGCTCGTTCTTGTGGTCCCAGGGGACCAGACAAGTATAAAAGGGTTAGATTCATCAGAGTCTACTGCTTCAAGTGACGATGTAGATAAGGTGAGGAATAACCTTAGAAATGATTCACATGCCTTTAGCCAGTCTGATACTGACTTGGGACATATTAACATAGTGACACATAACAATCCCAGAACAGATCAACAGCCATTCCTAGAGAGATATCGTTGTATATCCCCAGCCATGTACATGTATGCAAAGGTGAGTGAACATATACGTTCAATGCATGCGTGAAAATGAATCAGAACTAGCGAAGGAACTTAGAGAGATCAAAGATAAACTAAAAGCGATGGAAATCGGAAGTAGCAATAATAGTAAGGAGAACTCTAACAGATCTGCTTGTTCTCGTGGTCCCAGGGGACCAGACAAGTGTAAAAGGGTTAGATTCATCAGTCTCCTGCTTCAAGTGAAGATGTAGATAAGGTGAGGAATAACCTTAAAAATGATCCACATCATGCCTTTAGCCAGTCTGATACTGACTTGGGACATATTAACATAGTGACACATAACATTCTCAGAACAGATCAACAGCCATTCCGAGAGAGATATCGTTGTATATCCCCAGCCATGAATGCAGAGGTGCGTGAAGTTGTGAACATATACATGTACGTTCAATGCATGAGGCTGGTGTGATTAGTAGGGAGTCATTTTCACCGTATGCCAGTCCTGTGGTGTTAGTTAGGAAGAAGGATGGATCTTTGAGGTTCTGCATTGACTTTCGTAAACTTAATCAGCGTACAGTTAGGGACTCATATGCTTTGCCTAGAATTGATGAAACTCTACAGATGATGCAGGGTGCTACTGTAGATGGTTCAGTTCTCTTGATCTCAATTAAGTCAGGTTACTGGCAGCTAGAAAAAAACGAATGTGACAAACAAAAGACTGCTTTTGGGCTTCCCCCTCCTCTTAAGATTGTGGGAGTGCATTCATTTCATTGGATTCCTTTGTAGGTTCAGGGAGGACGATATCCACCGGCTGAAGGGTGTTCTCAACTTTCCTGATGTGATAACATGCAGGAATGGATCCCACGTTGATGGGTTGGAGTGCCTATGCATCATGCTGGCACGCGTCACATATCCATGCAGATACGGAGATCTGGTCAAGATGTTTGGAAGGGATGTTCCACTCTTGTGTATAATAACATTGCACATTTACAACATTTTTCGTCACCTCTTTGGAATATTTGGAACTTTCCGTAGCATTGTTTCATCTCGTCAGTAAATGGCTGAATCAGTACATCCACTTGAAACGGGAATAGTCTACCGCGCTGTATGTAAGTGACCCGATACTCACAATTTCTAACTCTTACCTCCCTCTTCCCAAACCTTAATGTCCCATTCATTTTTATTAACAAGTTAAGGCTTTTAATGTATATTTTTGTTTAAGATGTATTTTGATATAAATAGATGTTGAAGAAAAGACAGAGATCTTAAGGATTAATGATACTATTTTCATGACATTGTTTGACTATAAATACTGTTGGAAGAATAGTTGAAACAGGTCAGTGATCTGTAAATAAACATACAGGACACCTTAAATACTATATGGTGTCCCAGCGCCCTTATTCTTTGACTTTATTCATTATTTCTATTGACTTTATTTTCAATTGGTGGTCTTTTAACTAATCCATCACCCAAGTTGGAACGCCCGCTAGCAGACCATATTTGTGTTCCTTCTCCGTTCCCGAATTCACTGTTTTTTGCAGTGAAGGACGGGAGACAGGGATTAGATATATTTTACACTTAAGTTTTCAGAATAGAAGATGAAGTTAGCATTCATAACATTAGTTTAAAGGCCAAGAAATGGGAATCAGTCCTCCAAAATAGGAATAGTTAACAACCATGAATTAACATGCAAGCTGTGGGCAGAAGTGCAAGGGCAATTAATGAATTATTCAGACATTCTATTCCCATGAACAAGTAGTCAAAGCTGTTAAATGATTTTTGTAACTTAGCAGCATAATCCATAAAATTGGAGAGGGGGGGGGGGAGGGGATGCATTAATTGGAGAAAGGCATTAATGCAGCATAAGTTAAAAGAAAAGGTCGCAAAGATTCCATATCCCATATTAAATGTACATCTTCTGCAATTAGCCATAGGACTCGTGCAGAAATAATATTGAGTTGCACATGGAGATATGCCCTTGTTCCCCAAAATAGCCTTGCTTAAATTCTAAGGTATACATAAATTAAAGCTTAAAATTACATCCATTTGACCCGTCTGCATTGCTAGAAAAAAAAGTACAGAAAAAAAAACTTTCCCAGTTGTAAGTCATGCAAGGTCCTTTACACAGGATACTATGTTCAACTCTAAAGAAAAAATTGAGTGTGATAATTATGACAATGCTCCTCAGTTCTTTGATGCACACAAAGGACCTGAATTTGCAATTGACAGCAAAAATAGTAAAATAGTAAACGAATCTATCTTTGTGTAACATACAATATGCTTGTAAGTTACTATACATTTTTCAAATACGTGTAATTCAAGGAGATAAGACTAGTATTGTGAAGATACAATCGATTGTAGCTCTCTATGTTACAGGACAATAACATTATCAAACAGAACATACAATATATATGTAAAACAGGGAGAAACATATCTTCCTACATTTTCATTGTCATTAGAAGAGTAATCGTAAATTAAATATTTAACCTGGATTTCTGGCAACCTGGCATGTACACTACAAAGGCAAAACACGAATGATAAACATGAAAAAACAGGCTATTTCACGAAGGAAAAGAAGCATGTCAGGAGTCGCTGTCAATCCAAAGATAATAAAAAAAAATGATAAAAACCTTACTTATAAAGCGCTTACCATCGAAGTCTCTAAGCACTATAACAAACAAAATAGACTGATAAACAATTACATATATTGAACAAAACAAAAAAGTGCAAATAAACCTACAAATTACAATAGAGATGTCCTGGTGATGTCTTGAAGACTTGTTCCCAGGTAGCAGATGATGTCTTTATGATGCCTGGATGTCCTGGATGCCTGAAGACTCCCCTTCCCATTGCCCATCTCACCTGCCTGGATCATCTTTCAAAGCCAAGATGTGATGCTCTTGACGAGGGTCCTAAGACGATCACAGCCATCTTCCAGAGATGCCAAGTGGACACAGTCATCACAGCATCCTTGCTCCACGAAGGGACGGTGTGGTCACAGCTCCTAATGCGGTTAGGCGGTATCTACTTCTAGTGCATTTAGATGGTATCTGCAATGAGAAATTGTTAATTCATCTTTTAGACTGTTGACTGTGTAACATTCCCCAAAGATATTACATGCTCATACTTTGTTAAAGATAAACTCCAGTACTGGTAAAAAAAAAAAAAAATTCTCACAGAATCAAACGAAACTTACACTGAATGTTCAAGATTACAAATAAATGACATGTGCCAAACAATTTTGGAAGAAAATGTATACTGGCTGAGTAATGAGCATAGAAAGACAAGGAAACCAAGGTAGTACCATCCCCGACACCATGTGTGTTGTCCCATATATAGCTTTCTATGTGAGTGTTTGTTACTTTACCAAGACTCGGTCAAATTTATTATGATTTTGATGACTCCAGAACCTTGCAGTGCACACCAATACGTACATGCTACATGATCAACTGTTTCTGATCCTTTCACACCTTTTCTTTCACAATGCAATCGCATTACCAGTACTAAAGTTTATCTTTAAACACTCTTTATATGTTCACCCTTTGATACTAGTGAAGTCAAACCCGTCTTAGTGGCCATCTCTATAAAAAGGCCACCTGTTTATAGTGGCCATCCATTCTGTCTCCCTAGAGAAATAGAAATGAGTGTTGAAGAACCCCCATCTATAGAAAGACCACCTGTCTACAATGGCCACATTGATTCCATTGGGTGGCCCTAATACTAAGAGACAAGTATGACTTTGAATTATTTGTATATTTTTATTCATATACATGTATATCTAACCGTCCACACCACGCCGTCTTCTATTATAATGAAATAATAGAATCGAGCTCAGAGTGAAATCAGGTTTTTGTATTGGTCCGCTAGCTATGACTTCCACTCGGGGGAGGGGTTAGTTCAAATAGACCACCGATTATAAAATAAAGTCAAAGAATAAGAGCGCTGGGACACAATATAGTATTTAAGGTGTCATACCAATCACTGACCTGTATCGACTATTCATCTAACAGTATTTATTATCAAACAATGTCATGAAAATAGTAACAATAATCCAGAAGATCTCTGTCTTCCAAGGCTCAAATTAATTTTTTGCCCACGGGGGCTCTTCCAAAAAAAAAAAGAGCCCCCGTGAGCCTTCTCACGGGGGCGCTTTTAGTGCTGACGGGGGCCTTTATTTTAATACAAATTTCCATTGAATTGGTACCCGTGAAACTCCTTAGTATTTTATCATTATCATTTATCTAAGTCGGTATTTTTCCTCTTAGAAATTTACTTGTTACATAGCTGTTATTGACTTTCATCCCCGTGAGGACATTTTCTCCATTTCTTCCCGTTCTGCACATAATTTCCTCCTCATTATTCGGAGCAACCTTATTTACATTCTTTCTTTACTTTTAGTAATTACCATATCCTTCCAAAACACAGGGGCGGATCAAGCTTTTTGCTAAGGGTGGGGCATCGTCCACGAGCCGCGTAGCGGCGAAGCGATTTTTGTTGTTGCTATTTTGAACCCCCGTAAGTGGTGTTTTCCTGGCATCTACTAACATGCGGATCATCGCCCACGAGCCGCGAAGCGGCGAGGCGACTTTTTGGTGCTTTTTTGAACCCCCGTTAGTGATGTTTTCCTGGCATCTACTGACATCTACTAATACTGTGTAGATCTGGACACATGATAGCATTTTTCTGTGCACATCACATTTTTCCTTGGCAGCCCAAGGGGGAGGGAGGGGGTTAAACCCCCTAAACCGCCTAGATCCGCCCCTGCAACAGCTTATGCCTTCTTCTTCTTCTCAATATTGATTTACTGGTCGGGTTACATTATTTGATGGACTTTAAGAATCACCAGATTTCAGAGGATTCAAACTTTCACAACGAAAAACTTTTCCATTTTTCAGTCCTTGCGCGCGCGCGATTGTCGATCTCCAGCTCTAGCAGATATTGGGCGTCAGCGTGCACACCGGTACTACCAGCGCATAGCAACTGTGCTGACGGCCGCACCGCGAGCTTCCGTTGTTTGTTTCGGGAATACTCCCGGGAATACTCGTAGAGATGGTAGAGAAAGCGCCATCTAAGTTCCATTTCATTGGTTTAAGGTTTGAAAATTAATACTCAATATTGTGTTAAAGTTATATCAGAAAAGATAATCTTAATTTTATAATTCCACGGGGGCGATTTTTAATTTTGCAATCGCCCCCGTGAGCAACCTGACGGGGGCGATTATGGAGCTCACGGGGGCGAATCGCCCACCGCCCCCGTGTATTTTGAGCGCTGCTGTCTTCTCTTCAACATATATCAATATCAAAATACACCTTAAGCTAAAATATACTTTGAAAGCCTTAATTTGTTGATCTAAATAAATGGGACATTAAGGGTTGGGGAGAGGGAGGTTAGTTAGAAATTGTTAGTATCGTGGCCACTTACATACAGCGTGGTAGACTATTCGCGATTCGAATGGATGTACTGATTCGGCTGTTTACAGACGAGATGAGGAGACAACGATGCTACGGATATGGGAACAGGAAAGATGACGACGTCGGAAACGGGAACACAGTTACGGGATCAGGACGACAGGAAATATAGCAGGAACACAGGATCAAAATCAGGAACACAGCATCAAATTGGCATAGGATTAATGGTACCTATTTGCCGACGTATCTGCAATCAATGTTCCTCCTATCAATGTTCCTCCTTATCAATCAGTTCCTGACACTTTCAAATTAAGTTCCCTCAAAGTATGTTGTATAATTTGAGTTGAATATTCCCGACTTGGTGATTGAAGTGACTTGGCTTTCTTGAACGATTCTGGAACAACGCTGTACTTAGATAACTTTGTGAGTCCGAAACTTGTTGATTTTCACATCCAGCAATTAGTTGTTAGTTCAGGGACAGCTTGAGGGAGATGGGAGGACAGGGGTACAGCCTGGTAGAGGAGACCAAGTCGGGGTAGAGCCAAGTGATTAAAACATTCATGCAAACTACTATTATACCTCATTAGACATTCATACTACACTTTTTCTCCGATCATCTTATTGGTAATTACTTTAAAAAGGGGGAAGGGGTCTAATCTAAAACTCTACTCTTATTGGTTCAAGGTCACCACTCATGACCAAAGACAGTCCTATGAGGTGTTCTTCAACGAGCACATTTCAAAGAATAGTCACAAAGCATGAGTGACCACAGAGAGCCCGTCTGATATCTAAATCCTCTTTCATAGAGCTTAATCTCTATTATTACAGATTTATGAATGGCATTAAAGTCTAGTACACTAGTAATCACTGATCAGTATTGTATCGAACAGGATGGATTTATACTGTGAATGGCAATAGGGTCATAAAGGCTATACCCCAGTGTGGGAACAGGATAGCTTCAATAGCTAGCTTCAACTAGACATGCCAGCACGTTTTATAAATACATCTATAACCAATGAAGACAAAGAAAGATACAGCAGAAAGAGACAAAGATAAAGAGAGAGAGAGAGAGAGAGAGAGAGAGAATACAAGAAGAAGAAGAGAGAAGGACTACATGACCAATATTCCACCTTGTTACATATACATGTATTTGTTTAAATTTCATTTCATTATTATTTTTGTTTAAATGCTCTAAGTTCAAATAAGTCATCTGATAAGAAAATATAACTTGCCAAATTTATGTGTTGAAGTGGTGGGTAGCCTTGATTTGTCTTTTAAAGTGCAAGATATAAGTAAGCTTGTTGACTACAAAATCCATGAAAACAGGGATTTCTTACTCTAAATGATACACATATTTACAAGTAATGCATACATGCCAACATTTGAAAATCAGAAATCTGTACAAATTATGCTATTTTAAAAAAAAAGAGGAACAATCCTAACTCTCCTATTCAATACTACAGACAAATTTGTACAGGAAGAGGAACACCTGCATTAAAAATGATAATTATCTTCTCCCAAAAAGAGGAATGTTCCTCTTATAATCTGAACAGTTGGCATGTATGGTAATGAGCTAAAACCATTTGATATATTTGAAAACAATTGACAAACAAAATGAAATGATTTTTTTTTAAAAACTCTTTACATATTCATATGTCATACACATAATCTCCAGAGCTGCCAACCTTGTGCGACCAAAAAAAGGAATCATGATGACAAAAAAAAGGAATTTCAAGCCAAAAAAAGGAATTCATAAAAACAAAACTTACAACCACGCGCGACACACTTCCAATGCAGAAATGTTCATTCATCATGCTGTTTTTTCCATACAAGCAGGTAATTTTTTTGGAGGATATTTTGGTATTATCGGCATTTCATTTTTTTTGAGAATATTTTTCTCTTCAAGTATGTTTTAAAATGAGTTTTATATTGAATTTGTGATCAAATCACCATTTAAGGGCAGTTGTTTGACGTGTGGTATGTAAAAAAAATAAAAATAAAAAAATAAAAAAAATAAAATAAAAAATAACAAATAAAAAACGTATTTTATGAAGAAAAAACGTAATAGCGTAATTTGAAAGAAAAAACGGGAGTAATTCCGGCAAAAACGGAATGGTTGGCAGCTCTGAATCTCCCTGTGCCACATTGTACTCATGATGGGATAGATACACCAAAGACTTCAAGATTATTTAACTCTTTTCAGTGTAAGATTAATCTATACCAATGTGAAAGGGTTGTCATAGAGTTATTAAACCAAGACCAAGAAATTGGTGGTTTTGCAAAGCCATTTTGTTGCACAAACCAGACCTTCCATTGTCCCATTCAATTCCAGCAGGGGGCGTACTTCCAGGTCCCATGCTCTTTTCAGAAGTTCATTATCTTCCCTTCTCAACACAAATAAAAGTTAAGATGCGCGATCTAAGAAACTGGAGCTTGCTTCAGTTCGAGATAGATCTTCATCACATAAACCAGGGTAAGTGGAATCAACTAGACTTACATGTCAGCAACACAAGAGTGGACTGTCCAGGACCTTCCTGTCATGATTGCTTCTTGCTACAAGTTGGCAGGAAATCAACCGTTTTTAGGGAAGTGGCCATCTTCAAGAAACTGCAAATCAGTGAAAAAATCCAAACCGAATACGTTTAAGTCAAAGTTGAAAGTGAAATCCAACCTTTGTAAAAGGTTACGCCAGTTGACAAGGTTAAATAAAGGATCTGATTATATCTGTACTGCTGGTTACTTCAACTGCTTGCCATCCCATTTATTAATGGTTTGACATGGTTCTAGGGTAGCATTGTCAGTTAAAAAAATGCTTTCTATGATGGCCCTGGTGGCCTACATTATATTATATACAATATGATTACAGATTGAAATTAAAGCCCTACTGCACTACTTATAGCTATTTGCGCCCTCTACATAGCATACAATGCCTAATTGGTGCCTGTTGGTCCCCCCATGATCCCCTTTTTCTTGTTACTTGAGAGCTGATATGAACCACCTGTCAGTGACCTTGCATTGAGGTCTAATCCCCCCAGGCCAAACTAGTCTAGACAAGATTTAAAGAAAAATTCATTGCTTAGTTCTCTAGTCTAGTACTGTTTTCACACTGGCAATATTTTGCTTAACCCCGTACTATAGGTGGGGTTAAGGGGGGTCTTAGCCCCACCTATAGTACGGGGTTAAGCCTATTCCACTTTCTGTTCAGACTGGTTTTTACCAAAGTGGGCTTAAGTTGGCTAACCCCACCTATAGTACGGGGTTAACTAACCCTGCAAAATAGCAGGGCTAACTCCACAATTGTGGTGCTAACTCCTGCTAACCCTGCAATTGCGGTGCTAAGCAAGTGAATGAGAACAGAAACAAAAAATAGTCCGGTACTACGCAATGGAGCGTATCGCAGCTGGCCAGATGCGAAGTATGCCAATCATAACATACACGATATCCGGGGTTAACGAAATGCAGTGAGAACAGCGGGAATTTTCTTATTCCGGAATAGGCACTAGTACGGGACTAAAAACAGCGTGTGTGAAAAGTCAAAAATATAGTCCGGGGTTAAGGATAGTACGGGGCTAAGCAAAGTACGGGGTTAAGCAAAACCAGTGTGAAAAGAGTATATGTACCTTCCTCAAAGAAACAGGGGTGAATGGATTCCCTCTGCTATGACTTTGGCTTACAGGTTGGCAGTCCAGTCCAGTCTGTAGAAAAAGTAGTGATTCCAATCCTAGTAGTAGTACCAGTTGAAGTCATCTTCATGAAATGGTGGAACAAAGATAATATTAATGACCACAACAACAAAAATGTCACTATTAATACAACTAATAATATAGTACTGATAATAATAACAAAAACAACAATTATCATAATCATTATAATCCTAATAACAATGGTAAAAATACTAATAGCTAGATATTGTGCACAGAAACAATTTAGTTCCCTTTTCAGGAACTGTACCGCATAGACATGAGGCCATGTAAAATTGATTTCATGTTGATCGTCCCCGCCTGTTTCCTTTTTTCCGCCCGCCTCCTTATATTTGATATTTGATACATTTTCTTTTTATTCAGAAAACAGCACAGAATACTTACCATATGCATCTTTTCCACCCTTTCTTCAAATACGCTGTTCAAATATTCTTGTACAAACATACTAAGACTCTAGAAAAAATTGTATTGAAATATAGAGTGGTTGATATGCTATATGATCGGCGATATGCTGAAGTGAAGCTGCGCTAAAAAATGATGCGATGATGCATGTGCTGCGCATGCATATATCGCATGTATATGCTTGAGTCGAGGAGCTAGCTAGAGATGAGTCGATCGAGTCGACTGATCATCGCATCGCAGATACCTCACGATAGCGCGACCGCGCTCTAGTGCTGGATTTCAGACAGCATGCATGTGCGTAAATGCATGCACATGCAACGACTTGCATACCTTGCCGACGATATATCTACCCATATGGCTAAAGCTGAGATGAGCCGACTTTTCAGCCAGCTAGCTAGTATAGTGTTGCCAGGTCGTGATAGGCGCAAATCGCCAAAAAGTTGACGGAAAATGTATAGGCCTATCAAATATCAAATAACATGGTACACCCTCCTCCTCTTTTTCAAAAAATCCGGACGATCAACATGTAATCAATTTTACATGGCCTGATAGATAGAATAACTCTATGCTTTACCCTCATCTAGATGCTGAACAGGCGTTGATGAGTATTATCATAGAGTTAAAAGTAGAAGATCCATCCCAAGGGAAACCAAAAAAAAACTTGTTTATCCAGGGTAGCCTCCCTGAGGGTGTCTGGTCAGGTCGCCCCCAAGCCGGTCGCCTCCTATACACAGTCGCCTCCTATACGCAGTCGCCTCCTAACGTAGTCGCCCCCAAATTGTGTGGTCGAGTCGCCTCCTATACACAGTCGCCTCCTATACACAGTCGCCCCCTATACACAGTCACCCCCTATACACAGTCGCCCCCTATACACAGTCGCCCCCTATACACAGTCGCCTCCTATACACAGTCGCCTCCTAAACACAGTCGCCCCCTAGGCAGTGCGCTAGTGCAGCGGTCAGAATCAGGCTATTTATGCTATTTATATGTTTGTAAATAAAAGAGAAAGTTTCATTCTTTCTCTTTTTATGTTGTCCACCTTCTTCTAGATAACTATTTTGTGCTTAAGAATGTAATAAACGTTTCATTTTATTTTGATGCAACAGAGATTTACATTCAAAAGTTTTACTTTTTATAAGTATTGTACAGTAATATTCTTCTCATTTCGACATTATCAGCCGCTCGTTCTCTATTTCGTTCTTTCCTCCCTTTCCCTCTCATTTTTCCCCTCCCCCTCTTTCTCATTTTTCCCGACAGCAGGGCAAGTTTACCGACAATATCCTGACAGGTTGGGGTGTCGCACCCCGCCCCCTCACCGCCCCCCCCCCCCCCCCTTTAGCAACGCCCCTGCAGTGACGCTTTTGTCGTATAATGAGGGTTGATCTCATTGAAAGCGGTAAAGCCTCTCAATGTTTCGATATTATTGTTTCGGCGCTTTTATCCTCCGCGTGCTATTATGAAGGACAAAAGCGCCACGACATTACATAGGTATGCGTTTGAAAGAATAAATGCTCCATTATGTGCACAGATTAAAATGAAAGTGACATCTATACAAAAACAAACAAACATTATTAGACAGGTTAAGGATGGAACCTAATTATAGTGCTTTCGAATACTTAAAAAGATGAGCAGGTGTTCATGTTGTTCACGCATGGTCGTCCCTTATTCCTTAAACAAAATCACGCACTTATAGAATGAATTGAGAGTAAAATTAGATAACGTTTCGTTCATTTAAGTCTACCGCCGAAAGCTTTTATTTCGATTTATATGCTTCATAATAAACTTATATTCAATTATAGCTCACTTTTAATTCAATGTAGAGACATTCTCTTCTATTTCTATTTTTAGACTTGAACTATCTCATGACGACACGTTCTAGTATGGTCTTGTAGTATAGAAACGCAAATATGGGATTAAAAAGGGATCTTAAATGCTCTAATTTGCTTGCGTGTACAAAATATACTCGAGAAAAGCTAAGAAAGCCAATCTATACAATCCTTATTATCCCTATATAGCTTGTGGATACTCTCTTATGGCATTGCTCACTTTCTTCCCTCTATGAAATTGGTGGCAGTCATTATTCAGTTAAAATGTCATAACACAGTTTTAATTACCTTCAAATTACAAAATGCATTTTGTCAAATTATAATTATACTCGAAATGCCCGGATAAACCCCGTACTTGCCGGTTTCAGCTCTAAATTCAATTTGAAACAGTAAGACCCACACAACTTGCTTCGGCATGTGACATAATTAATGAGAGTAAAGAATAACATCTCAGCTTTAAACTGGTGGCAGTCATTATTCAGTTAAATGTCATACGACAGTTTTAAAAGCATTATAAGTATCATACATATTTTGTCCAATTATAATATACTCGAAATGTATACAGTAATATTCTTCTCATTTCGACATTATCAGCCACTCGTTTTCTATAACGTTTCCTAAAATAAATATAAGGTATACTGTGCATGCACATCATCATTGTTGTAATAATTAATCTCAAGGAAGGGATGCTGCCGGCGTACAAGCAAATGGAGGAATAGAAAACATTATGAAAGATGAACATGGAAAACGACATTGACAGATAGAGGGAGAGAGAGAAATAGGGCGACAGAGAGAAAGAGGGGGGGGGGGGGTGAGAGATAGAAAGTTGGACGTAGTCTGTACTGTGTTTATTATTATGATTTTTGTCTTTGTCACTCCGATCCCCCCCCCCCCCCCCCAAGCTCTGATTTTGTTCTTTAGTCCGTCTCTTTTTTGATTGATTATATCGTTTCGCTATAAAGTACAATGTCCGACGTATAGTAGTACCGTCAATATATATTAATAAACATTTTTTTAATATCAATTTGATGCAACAGAGATTTACATTCAAACTTTGACTTTGTATATTATTATTGTACAGTATACATTCTTCCCTTTTCGACATTATCAGCCGCTCGTTTTCTATTTCGTTCCCTATAATAAATATACGGTATATATTTGTACATCATCAGGGATAATGTTATAATAATTAAGCTCAAAGAAGGAATGTCGCCGGCATACAAGCAAAATAATGGTGAAACAACATTGGCAGATAGACAGAGAGAGAGACAGACAGAGAAAGCGAGCGAGAGATAGATGGAGAAAGAGAGAGAGAGAGGGGGACATAAACTACTGAGAGAAAAAGAGAGAGAAACAATCATTTTTCATAATCATGTTTTCTGTGACATTTTTCTGTGAACAACATTGGCAGATAGACAGAGTGAGAAAGAAAGAGGGACCGGGGGGGGGGGGGGGGGGGGGTTAGAAAGTTGGACGTATAGTCTGTACTGTATTTATTATTATGCTAGTTCTCTCTCCGATCACCCCCCCCCCCCCCCTTCCGAATGTTTCTTTGGTTTCTTTCTTTTTGTTTGTTTATATCTTTTCGCTAAATTATAATGTCCGACCAAGGAGTTATCTCCTTCGTCCGACGTATATTAGTACTGTCAACAAATATTTTTTTCATATTAATTGTATGCAAAAGAGATGCTTTTATATCCTAACTTTTACTTTATAATAATTTATTATTGTACAGTAATATTCTTCTCATTTCGATATCAGCCGTTCGTTCCGGGTTTCTTTTCTTCTTCATTTAAAAATTATTGTACAACATTTTTTCTCAAAATCGGAAGAAATAATTTCGGTATAAAAACAAAAAGCGGAACAAAAAGCAGTACGAGAGATAAAGATGGAAAATGGCGTTGAGAGAGCGAGCGAGCGAGAGAGAAGCAAACATTTCCCCTATCATTTTTCGTCTGTGACAATACTTAATCTCATCCTCTTGTTTATTCCTTTATCTTTGCATGATTGTAATATCTTTGAATGAATATTTTAGATAGGGTTAAATCTGGCTATGCGTTATATGATTAACAATTCTTATTGAGGAGTATGTCGAAACGTGCTTTCGAAAATCGCCAAACAGAAGACAGTATGCTATCAAATACTGTCAAAACACATACATAAACACACAAATTGTATGCATAAATTAAATGTATTAATCCCAGATGCAAATAAGAAGCTGTATTGAAAAAAAACCTTCGCTCATGTTGTTGTTTGTCTGTGTTACTGTTAACAGCGTTGTGGTGTATACTGTTAGCGTTTGTTGTTAATTACAAAAAATCTATGATAACTTGATAACCCAATCTTACCATAAAAGAATTTCTTACATTTTAATGAATTTTATTGCCATACATTACCTATCAAATACTGTCAAAACACATACATAAAAACAAGTTTATAGGCCTACATTAATCCTAGAATGGGCCAGATGCAAATAAGTAGCTTCGCTCATGTTGTTTTTTGTGTGTCTGTCTGTGTTGGATTTGGGGTGTGTTGTTTACAAAAATAACGCCGGTGCGAGTGGGCGGTTGTACGGCCAGTACATGCAGGCGCAGGCTAGGTCGCAGCAGCGCTGACTTCCCAATGAATAATTCAATAGTCTAAGAGTTGAAATGTAGCTGTTTCAAAATTCAACTTTTAACAACTTTTCACTGTGAGAGTGAGAACACTTTCTTTCATTACAAATACAGAAAATATGGTTGTATTCAAGTTTATTTTACATCCGTAAGCTCCGTCACTAGAGCTAAGCCAGTGGTCAGTGCATGGAGTCAGAACGAGCGATGTGGTAGTACTAGTACGTAAAGCTGGTGGAAACTTAGATGCAAATATCCTCGAAAATATGCAGTTACGAGGAAAATTTTCAATATTTAGTGATAACAAAGTAATAACATAGTACTGAGATACAAGGAACTAAAAATGGCTTGACTTTGAACTTGTAAAATACATCAAATTAAAACAACAAATTAGGGGGCGAGATGACCAAAAAAGTGGGGGCGAGCTGACCAGAATCCAAAATCGGCAAAAAAAATCGGGAGGCGACATGACCAATTGGGGGCGACTTTGTAAGGGGGCGGGCTGACATTGGGCGACTTGACATGGAACCTCCCTGAGAACCCTGCAATCTTGTTACCCCCCCCCCCCCCCCCCCCCTCTTCAGCCTATACATGTACACTACCGCTCAAAGGTTTT
>JAVYIG010013596.1:0-46332 GCA_035222895.1 Strongylocentrotus droebachiensis
TTTACGTTCTTTTGGATTAAAAATACAAACCATGTTTACTCCTTTACTGGGTTTTTTTTTTTTTTTTTTTTTGGAGGGGGGGGGGGGTGGGGGCGTTTTTTTTTGGGAAAAAAAAAAGCGTTTTGCCCCCCACTTTTTTGACTGGGGGGCAACTGCCCCCCCCCCCCCCCCCTTCCAGCGCTTATGTCATGGGGCTCTTGGAAGAAAATAAACTGAGGTAAAAGTACTTGCTCCACAAACTGCTGGAGCAAGATTGTGAATAACATCTTAAAATTAGGAAATACATGCTCATATAGTTATATACATATATATGCACTCTGAGATAGTTTTCAACCGAGCCATTTTTAAGCTGAACAAGAGAAGAAACCAGAGCACAAAATGCCAGGTATAATTACTTTGGCAGTATGGTCCAATCCAAGTATCAAGGCATTGTCCATTACACAAACCTCTCTGCTTCTCACAAGCTTCTGGAGCACAGTGACATTGCTGAAGACAATCCAAACCAAAGGTACCCCCTTCACACTCTGAAAAAAAAATGAAACAAAATTCGAATATATTGGAAACATCTGGTCAATGAACATACCTCAATACCAAAGCTTATCCTTTGGCACACAAATCAAATCATTTCAATCAGGTAAAGTTATTCGATATTCTTCTGGCTCACGTCTTTGTGAGTAAGTTTAACTTGATAATAATAATAATAATAACAATAATGTATTTATATAGCGCATTTTCCATATACATGTTCAAATGCACTTTACAGGTATATGGTTATTACAAAAGAGGTGAGTTTTTGAAGGTATTGACATATTGTTGGTTAGAGATATCGGTAGGTTATTCCACAGTTTGGGAGCAGCAGTTGTGAAGGCTCTATTACCAAGTGTAGGTAGCATCTTGTGAGATGGGTGGTTCAGCGTGATGCCTTGAGAGGAGCGAAGGGAGTAGCGGAATGAATGCATGGTAGTTATACGTTCAGAAAGGTAGGGAGGAGCCAGACCGTGGATGCATTTGAAGGTGAGATGAAGTATGTTGTATTGAATCCAGGACCTGATGGGTAGCCAGTTCAATTTACGAAGGGTAGGTTTCATTTGACAGAACTTGGGTGAACCTGTGGCAAGTCTGACGGCAACATTTTGAATTAGCTGTAGTTTCTCAATGTGAGTTGCAGTGGCACCATAGAGTAGATCATTACAGTAATCCAAGTGGCTGGTGGTGAAGGCGTGGATAAGAGTGAGTAGTGAATAATCTTTTTCTGAATAATAACATTTTGAAAATTAAAGACTTGTATATTTTTCAGCTTGGACAGTTAATGTACAAGCTCAACACTAAACAATTACCTTTGCCTATTAATGATATGTTCGTACGAAATGATTCGATTCATAGTTACCTCACTCGCCAGGCGAGCTCTTTTCATCTACCATTAAATAGAACATCTTTTGCACAAAAGACATTTGTTTTTACAGGTCCAAAACTGTGGAATTCTCTTTCAAATGATATTATACAGTGTAATTCGATATAAATTTTCAAAAGGAGACTTAAAAGCTTTCTTCTGAATAGTTACTAGGATATTGCATTCCCAAATCAAATATAATTTGTAGTGTGACTTTATGCAACTTTGATTGTTTCTTTTTATAAACATGTATGTATTTATCAATGTTTTGCGTTTAAAAGTATTTTTTTTTTGTATTACTGAATCAGTTATTGTTATTATTATTGTTTTTTTTTTCTCATAAAATAATAATTCATGATAATTACTTTTACAGGGGGCTCGGGCTTGCACCCTACATGCTCTGCTTTTTAGTCGGCCCTCCTTCCCTTTCAATTTCATGTTTTTTTTGTTAATGTATTGTATTGTGCAAATTTATCTATATGTATATAAATATGTGAATATGTTAAAATGTACCATCATTGTAAATATAAACGATTGAAAGAGGAAAAATAAATGAATTGAATTGAATTGAATTGAATGACAACTGGTCTAGACAGGCGCGGATCAAGGATTTCTTAGGGGGGCCCAAATTTGAAATTATGCGAGCCAAATATTGG
This sequence comes from Strongylocentrotus droebachiensis, assembly GCA_035222895.1. Classification (NCBI taxonomy): domain Eukaryota; kingdom Metazoa; phylum Echinodermata; class Echinoidea; order Camarodonta; family Strongylocentrotidae; genus Strongylocentrotus; species Strongylocentrotus droebachiensis. The sequence goes on from JAVYIG010013596.1 coordinate 2,047, forward strand.
TAGTGACACCGGCAATGGCGAAATGAGCAAAAACGTGTTGTGGGGGGGGGGGGAGGAGGGGTGGACCAAAAAAATCCGCATCAACCCACTCTTACATGCAGGCCCCGCTGAACGTTTCTCTAAGTTAGAGGGGAGGTATTTGCGATAAGGTAGAGCGTAACGTAAATTAGCGTTGAGTCTAGAAGCGAAGCCCCAGCGGGGGTCAAGGGGTGGCCATGGAGCCCATGGAGTCCCAGGGGTTTTATACATTAAATTACTGTCAGCTGAACATTGTTTTGATACCTCATTTGTGACACTGGCAGGAAACAAATTAGTGTGGGGACCGGGGGGCGGAGCCCCAAGAAGCTCATGGGTTTTATACATTAAATTACCGTCAGGTGAGCATATTTTGATACCTTATTTGTTACACTGGCAGGACACTAATTGGTGTGGGGTCCAGGGGGTGGAGCCCCCAGAAGCTCAGAGGGTTTTATACATTAAATTACCGTCAGATGAGCATATCTTGATACCTAAGTTGTGACACTGGCAGGTCACGAATTGGCATGGGGCTCAGGGGGGCGGAACTTACGGAGGCTCTGGGATTTTAGGCAATATACTACGGTCAGATGAGCATCCAGGGGCCCGCCTTAGGGCTATTGGTTGGGTTCAGTGGGCAAAGCCCCGGAAGCCCAGGAGTTTAGGCATTTATTTACGGTCAGATGAGCATAATGATACATTTTTCTTGACACTGGCAGGTCACTAATTGGCGTGGGGTCCAGGGGATGGAGACCCCAGAAGCTCAGGGGTTTTTAGGCATTTAATTACGGTCAGAAGGGCATATTTTGATAACTTATTATCTTGTGACAAAGGCAGGTCACTATTCTTTCTTTATTTCTTTAGGAATTTTCCATTTTCCAACATATGTATAATTTACTAAAGATTGAGGAAAAAATTATGCCATTTCAGCAACAATTGTAAATCACCGGGATCGAATTAGAAGTAAACCACGTTTGAATTATATTTGGGGGGCATCTGTCACCCCTCCCCCTCCCCCGATCTACACCTCGTTGGCGGGAAAATTGTAACTAATATCCCCCTTCGTTTCTTTTCTACTTCCTCTTTTTTCCTTACCTTTATCTCCTCCTTTCCTTTTTCTATCCCTTACCTTCCTTCTCTCTTATTTTTGATGGGGGGGGGGGACAGCTGGTAGGCAAGGCCCTTTCGGCCCTCCGATCTCCTTCTTCCCCTATCTTTTCTTCTTCCTCTTCTTTCTTCCCTTTCTCTCCTCTTTCCCTTCCCCTTTTTTTCCTTCTCTCTCTCTCTCTCTCTCTCTCTAGCTCTCTTTTTTGTGCGGGGGGCCTAGATCCGCGCCTGGGTCTAGATACTTGCGAATTCGACGGATATTGTGTAGAAGAAAGAAGGCTGTTTTGCATGTAAGAGCACATTTAAAAAAAAATTGTCCCGAAAATTTGAAAATTTGGCCGACATATATTTCGTTCAGTCGGGGGGGGGGGGGGGGGGGGGGTAAGGTTTTTTGTTGTTGTTTTGTTTTGTTAATTAAAACAAATTAAGGGCGGTTCGATCCCCCCCCCCTGCGTACGCGCCTCGTGGGGGTGCTGATTTCTGCATTGCTGACGCGTGCCAATAATGAGGAAATCTGTCCTGTCATCGTTGATCAGCAATGTATTGCTGATAAGAAGTAAAGGTCCATAAATGTGATGGCATTTTAAGGCATTCAAAAAGAGATATGAAACCGAATCTGGTAACTAAATTATTTTGTTTTTAAATACACAGGATGGGGTTAATTATCAATAAAAGAAACCACACTTTCAAATTGAAAAAGCCCCGTAATGATAGCATGGACGGTAGTTGTTCCCTCTTGAAACGCCGAACATATGGCGGTGTACAGGGGCGTACGCAGGATTTTTTTTCGAGGTGGGGGGTTAAAATTTGAAAATTGCGCCGAAAATTTCGCAACGACTCAGCCAGCCGCTGAATAAGCGGGGGGGGGGGGGGGGAGGGTGGGGGGGGAGGGTGGGGTAAGAACACATTTTTTCTTTTTTTTGTCCCGAAAATTTTGTCTACCGATATTTCGTTCAGTTGGGGGGGGGGGGGGGGGTAAGGTCACCTTGTTTTGGTCACCCTTTAAAGGTACTATGTCCCTTTTGCAGCTAAATTCAAATTCTGTAGAACTTTGCAGGAATTATGAATATGTCCTGTATGTCCTATCTCTGAAATTTAAACATTAGCAGTGTCTTAATATTCAAATTATGCAAGGAAACCCGTTTGCTTGCTAGACTTCATTGTCAGACTCTATTGAGTGACTGACTGGCTTTTTTTCTTCTTTGGTAATAACATACATAACATGAGCTGGAAAGGATTTGTCTACATCAATAACCAACAGTTGGACAGTAACTTGTACTTCTTGTAATGGCCAAAATTAAACTGATTGAATCTTTGCGCAGCACAAAACGTACGACCATGCGGTACAATGGTCTGAAAATCAAGACTACTACTTGTTGGCTCTATAGCTCCTAAGTCGATTTGACAATTAATAGTCGTTATTTTCCCACTTAAAGCATGTTTCAAGCCCCCCTTTTTTAAGGGGAGTTCTAAATTAGTATTACCTTTCAAATGCCATTGGAATTTAACCTTTTCATTTTTTTGGCCTGCAAATGGGACATAGTACCTTTAATGCAGATACTGTTCATGTAAAGCAAAATGATGGTAGAATGTTGCTTCTAAAAGTAAATATTGATACAATTAAAAATTTAGGGAATGATTTTTGAAGAACTTACAACACACTTTTATTAGAAGCGATGTAAAAAAAATTGATTCTAATCTAATATTAGGTGGAACTATGTAGTAAATGTGCATTGTGATGTTCAAGCTACTAGAAGTAAATTTTGTAAAAAGCCACGAAACTTGTGTAAATTGTTAAAACGATATTACTTGTGTGATATTTGGAGAAGAACAAACCCACTCAGTAGACAATTTACATGACGAAAATTTTCTCTAAAATTAGCATCAAGACTAGACTATTGGCTTGTAAACAAGAACGTTCAGGTTAAGGTGATCAAAGCAGATATTAGACCGGCAGTGCGTGCCGACCATAATGCAATGTCCCTAAGAATTAGAATAAAGGAAAAAAAGACTGGTCCAGGATACTGGAAAATGAACACCAGTATTTTGAGTGATGAGAAATATCTAAACAGTGTTCGTAATATTATAAATATGGTTCAAGAAAAATCCAATCTCTCTCTGAAATGTGGGAATTGTTGAAAATAAAAGTACGTGAGTTTACACAGAAATTCTGTAGAAAGAAAATGGTTAAGAAGAAGAACAGAAAAGAAATATTACAGGAAAAGTTAGAGACTCTCGAAAAACAGATTGATGTAAATATGAATGATATTGAAATAAAAAAGAACTATATATCATTAATTATCTTATTACAAATGTCTGTAAGCGCTTTACAAAATAATATACTATTACCCCGGTCATTGGATTCAGTGCTTGCCCGCGCACACTGGTTTCCTTCGTGAGTGCGCATGCGCAGGTTCCTCTCGCGAGCTCAATCTGGGCTAAATCTGGTACGAAAAAATAAGACGCTCCCCGCCCGCTTCCTGTTTGGGGGCCGCCTCCAATTGTTTTTTTTTTATTTTTTTTATTTTTTTTATATATTTTGTAATCATATTTTTTATTTTTTTATTTTTAAAATGGAGTATTTCTGATTTAAAAAAAAAAAAAAAAAATGTAGGCGTCCATCTTAAAAAATAGCCCGACTGTCAGGGAAAATGATACAAAAAAAAAAAGAAGAAAAAAGGGCCTCCTCGTACCTATTTTTCGAAAACACAGGACGCTAAACATGTTCTTTTTTAATTTGGCCTTAAGCCTTAAAAATTGGAGGCCTATAACACTCCTGAATTGTGACTACACAATCATAGCAGCTGTTTTAGCACGTAGGTTACAGAAATGTAACTGGAACAATTATGATGGTGGATTTCACTAAAAAATTCGATGTTATTGATATGCTTTTTTTAAACAACTGTTTAGAGAAATTGAACTTTGGTCCGTCGTTTCGAAAGTGGGTCGAGGTTCTTTACACGAACATTTCAAGTTTTTTGGGTGTAAAATAACCATTTCAGGTCTTCTTTATTTGTTCATAATAATACAAACATTTTCACATTTTAAGCATTTTACCTCCATATCTGGAGGGATATACATGGTTTTCTAATATTTTCTTCTATCTGTAAACGAAAATCAAAATATGAAGAAGTCTCTATTTTGTTCTTTTCCAACAAAGCTTTTGTAAATAGTTAAAGGTGCATACAACAAAATAGTATCAACATCTTTTTCCTTCTTTGAATTAAAATCAATACCAAACAATAGATGACATGGTTTGAAATTAAAATTAGACATGAAATATTTCTTTATATTACTTTCAACTTCATTCCAAAACTTAATGAATACGTTACAAAAAAATAACATGTGCATATAATCACCTCTGTTTGATTATAATAATAACAGTGGCATTTACCTTCCGTTTAAAACAAATGATATGGTACTGCTAAAATATTGTACATGAATTTGAAATTGAAAATAATTAGTAAGCTGACTTTTATACCTTTTAACTTAAATAACCAAACATCTGACCATACAGGTACATATTCAATTTCCAAAGTATTACGCCCAAATTCCTCCGCTCTAGATTCTTCGATTTTGTTTTAATCAACTCATTGTATATTCTTTTAACTGTCACCTGTCTTACTGAAATCATATCTTCAACCAATTTTATATCATTAAATACAAACGCTGTGGATCTAAATTTCATAAACTCTCTATGTTCTACATGTATATCTGCAAGTAATGAAATATTCCCAAGTGATTGAATCGCTCTTCTAATACATGCATACTGACTATACCACCTTCCATCCTTAAATAATATTTTCGCACTTAACTCATTAACTGGTAGAAAACCTTTACCATCCATTAAATCCCCAACAAACAAAATGTCAGAATTTATCCAATTCCTATAAATAAGCATTTTCCTTTTATACATTACATTTGTATTCAGCCAAATCATTTCTCTACGATAGCTATCAAATGTACGTGAATATTAATAGCTCTTAGAAAAGAAAAAGGTAATAATTAAATTAGTATGGAAATGAGGCATCTTGTTTTCCAGAAAAATTGCGTTTTTGGATTATATTTACAATTCATTATTTCATTTCATTTATTTCCCACATTAAAAACCAGAAAAATATACAAGGTAACAGAATACGTTGTACACAGTTGACACATAGAGCAAATGAAAAACAGATAAATAAGCATAAAAGAACAATGAAGATCTACATCAGTTAACAAACATCAAAGTTAAAACAAAAAAGAGTAGGTAATGTAGATGGGGCGAGAAAAAGCGAAGCTTATCGAGTCTAGCCCCTGTAGCAATGAAGTGGAAGTCCACCCTGAGAATGTGTGTGGCCAAGTAAAGGCGGAGTAAACCCATCCTCAGGGTGGACTCTCCCTTCAAATGTCTGGTTTTATAATTAGATTTAATTGACCCGATGAAAACATAATTGCGATTTGAAACATAATAATTATTATTTTTTAAATTGATATGACTATGACTATTTAGAATTGCAAAGATTTTTTTTTATATTTCAACTTAAATTTTTCGTAATGATGCAGATTGTTTGAGACTGTCATCTAAAGCAGACCATGTAAGGTAACCCTGATACTTAACACTTCTTTGGCCAGTAGCAGTTCTGTAATAAATGCTATGCAAATTCTTGGAGTTTCGGGTGTTATAACAATGTAGATCACTGTTGCATCTAAACCAGTTTTGAAGTAAGTTTGGTAATAGTCCCTTTTCAGACCTGTACATAAATTCTCCCAGTTGTAACCTTCCTAATTCATATACAGTCAAAACCCTTTAATTGTTTAAAGATATTGTTGGTATGGGCCAAATAATGAGACTTGGCAACTATGCGTATTACACGTTTTTGCAACAAATGTAAAAGATTTAACAATATATTTGATGCATTTATCCATAGCATATTCCCATATTGTAAATGAGGTAGAATTAATGAATTGTATAGCAAAAGCAGTACCTTTGACGATAATAAAAATTTAAGTTTTGACATAACTCCAGTAATTCTCGAGATCTTCAATGCAATATCATTAATATGTAAAGACCATGATAACTTGTCATCAATATTAACTCCCAAGAAGCGGGCACTATGTACTTGCTTTAAGGGCTCTAGTGAATCATAAAACTTAAGAGTAAGTAAGTTCTTATCAAATTGTTTATTCAATGGTGCAAAATGTATAAAATTTGTTTTCTCGATGTTTATCCTTAACCCATTCACTTTGTACCAAATATTAACCTTTTGTATTTCTTTATTCATATTATGGACACGAGTATCTAGTTTCTTCTCACTTAAAGAGACATTGGTATCGTCTGCAAAAATAATGTATGACAAAGTTGAGGAAACATTTGGCAAATCATTTATATATAGAATAAACAACAGTGGCCCAATTATTGACCCTTAGGGCACTCCGCATATTAGTTCTTTTTCAAATGAAGTTGCATTATCAGAAACAACATATTGTTTTCTTTCCTTTAGATAATCCTTTATCCACTGTAATGGCAAACCCCTCACACCATAGTACTTCAATTTGGATAATAAGGCTTGATGATTAATTGAGTCAAAAGCTTTTTAGGTATCCAATGACAAACAGAGTAAAATTTTGCTATCATCAAGGGAAGTAAGTATTTGGTCCAAAAAATATGTCAAGGCCAATATTGTTGAATGACCAGATCTGAAGCCATATTGAACATTTGACAAAATCCCTCGTTTCTCAATGTAAGACAATAATCGAGAGTAAAATAATTTTCCCAAGATTTTGGAGAAAAACGGGCAATAGTGACACCGGTCTATAATTACAAAACTGATCGACAGAGCCTTTCTTATAGTTCGGAGTCACCCACGCCAGCTTCATACTGTGAGGGAATTTACCAGTGGAGAGGGAAAGGTTAAAAATATGTACAAGTGGAGCAAGAATGAAATAGATTGATTCTTTAATGACAGAAACAGTTATATTATCATGACCAGGACTTTTACCTATTTTCAATGCCTTCAATATATCTATAATTTCATGACCTTATATTGGTTTCAGAAACATTGACTGTTGATATTGACCATTCATATAAGACCTAGATTTCAGCATGTCAATATTACTAGTATCTGTGAACGTTGTCCCAATGCTTATGAAATATTCATTGAATTTGTTTGCAATATCAACAGGATCTGTAAGTTTCTTATTTTTTTTATCACGAAAACAGTCTTGGTTCTTTCTTTTGATTCCCCTATTCAACATATTGTTAATAATATTCCAGGTTCGTTTACTGCAATTACTTTCTTCAAACTGCTTTGCATAATAAGATTCTTTCGACCTTCGAATAATTGAAGTTAAAGTATTTCGATACTGTCGGTATACTTTTTTCCTGTACGCAGAAGGGTTCTTCAAATACTTTTTGTATAGCTCTATCTTTTTCTTACATGATTTCAATATTGCTATTGTAATCAATGGTTTAGATTCCCTTTTTCGGCAACGCTTTTGTTTCAAAGAAGAACAAGAATTCTGATATTAAATTCACTGAGAAATACTTCATAAGCTCTGTCACATGACTCTTCATGCATCACATATTCCCAAGAATGTTCAGTCAGGGCAACCCTAAATTTATCACAGTCTGAGCGAGACGTGTCTCTTGTATAAGTTTTATTACAATGATCGCGCTTAAGCCATTCACTATATGTTTTGACCGATTGAATACAAAAATTGGAAGGTGGTCTGAAATGTCTGCCAGTAAAATACCGCTTTTTAACGCTAGACTTGTGTCATTGCCAAAAATATTGACAATAAGAGTTGAACTTGACTGGACTATTCTTATTGCCTTTGTATTGAGAGGGGCATGAGAGTGAGAAAAAAAACCATTTCCAAAAAAGAGTTGACAGGTTGGTCAGAGTGTACATCCAGTAAGTTTATATTGAAGTCGCCTAAAAAGTAGCATGTTTTATTTTCGCGACCAACTTTCTCTAGAATATTGTTAAGATCTGTTATAAAGTCAACACAGCTCTGAGAAGGAGGTCTATAAATTGCTGCAATTATCAAGTTTTTACTATTACTGTGAGCTACCTCAATGAAGTAAGATTCAATATTTTCGTTAAATACAGACAGATCAGCTCTCTCCTTAATATGAAATGAAGTTTTAGCAAACATTTCAATACCTCCTCCACGGGATGGTCACCCGTTTCCATAATATTCGTAGCCAGCAAGTGACAATAGACAATCTGGACATTTCGAAAGCCATGTTTCGCTTAGCAGAATAAAATCAACTTAACACTTTAGCAAATCTAAAAACTCAGACATAGTATTAAAGTTTTTATTGAGATTGCGGCAATTAATATGCATTAAGGATATGTATTGTTCATCCAATAACGAAATTTCGTTATTAAGTTGATCAGGTAAATAATACTCCAGGCTGTCCCCTTCAGCATTACTGTTCACTTTGGCAGCTGAATTCATGGCTAATAGAGTTTAGAAAAATAATATCATTCAGAAATTTTATTTTAAAGGGTGCCACTCTACACACAGAGAAATAAAAGGTGTTTTTGGGGAGTAAAACGAAATCGGAAAAATAGGGCGCTCCTATTACACCTTTTAGGGAGTAAAACACGGAAATACGCAAGGGTGTACATTTGAGGGATGTAATTTTACACCCTATTTTAGTCAGACAAGCTCTGATTGGTCAGTGCATATGCGCATGCGCTACAGCAATGGCGCATCGTGTCAATATAGGTACTGCCAAATGAAGAAAAATTAGCATAATTCACATATTTTAGTCATGTTAGGGGAATTATCATGTTTCATTTGGGCATATTATTTGTGTGAAAGTTATCCGATCAAGAATAAGGGATTGTACGTACCGAAGGTTATATTTGATAATTTAATGAAATTAGCAGAAGTGTTGTTTTACTAACTAGTACATAATAGTCTTCTTATACGTGTAAGTAAAGGGAAGATATTCGGTAAGGCAAGATTGTGTATTTAAATAATTCCATTAAATTTTAACCGATACGTCCAGCCATAAGTTAGTTCTTACAGTCTGCACTTGTGTTGAGTTCACACTAATTGTTGTTTAGGTAAGCATTACAGCCTTTCAACATATATCTCGACATTCTGGTCTGATTTCTTTAGAGCAGTGAAACGTAGAGAAAAGGGTGATTACGAAGCATGGATGATTGATTGCTCGAGGGATGATCAATAGGTTGATGCTGTGCATAAAAAGGGTGTAGATTTACTCCCCACAGGGTGTGGAATCGATCATAAAGGGTATAAAATTCAACCCCACGGTCGTAAATTTGAACCCATTTTTCATGAAAATGGAACCAAAAGGTGTTAAATGAGCACCATTGGGTGCAAATTTCACTCCTTAAAGGGAGTACAATCATAACCTTGGGGTGCAAATATACATCTTCTTATGAAAAAAAAAAATTACTCCCTACATTGGAGAGTACATTTACTCCCTAAGGGGTGTCACTTATGTGACAAGCAGTTAATCCCTATAGGGAGTCAATTTACACCTACTTTTCTCTGTGTGTACACTTAAACTTTTATAATATGCTGACGACACCTTAATCTTCGTTAGAAATAAAAATTATCTAGAGAATATGAATGATGAATTGGACTTATTTGGAAAAGTCGCGGGCCCTAAATTAAATACAGATAAAACTGTTCTTTTCTGGATTGGAGATGACAAGAAAAGGTGGTCTCTCTTCGACCTTGATCTGTGTTGGTCAACAGAACCTGTACAGTACTTAGGGTATTTTATATTTGCAGACTTATATTATGCTACAAAATTGAGTTGGGAATATAAATTGACCAAACTACATAAACTCCTGGATAACTGGAGAAGCAGAAACCTAACAATATTTGGAAAAATAACTGTTGTTAAATCACTGGCTTTAAGTCTCATAGTTCATTTAATGATGGTAGACATGATTCCACCAAAGTGTCTGCAGATATTGAATAAATTAGTTTTCAATTTTATTTGGAAATCCAAAATCGACAAGGTAAAAAGGTCCATGCTTACTCAAGATTATAGCCAAGGAATTTAACATATACAAGGGACCATCGCTTAAGGGAGTTCAATTTTATATTGCTGTACAATATACTACCTGTTACAAACAATCTTTAAAAATGGGGATAGGCAGACGACAGATACTGTCCCAAGTGCCATGTCATAGAGGACATAGTGCATGCGTTTATCGAATGTGAACAAAATAAGAATTTCTTTGATTATATCAAACAGGGGTTGTAAAGTACACTTTTGATATTGATTTTGTCATGGACATCTCTTGTTTGCTTAAGATTAATATTGACAGAGAGATAGACGTTGTAACAACGAGCATTCTGGTGTATATACAAAATGTTAGTCATCCGGAATAAGTATGATTTAATGAAAACCGTTTCAAACTAAGATACGTAGTTGAAAGAGAAATCAAAAACAGAATTGTTGTAAATCAGGAGCTTAAAAAGCCAGACCAGATGTTGCCAAAGAAACTGTTACAAGCACATTTACTTTTTTTATATTATGTATTTTTTATTTTTTAATTGTTGTGTTTTATCTGATTATTCATATGTATTTTAATGTACCATGTACGGACATGCTGAAAAACAGCTATGTTAAGCTGAAAGCAAAAAATAATATGAAAAAGTAGCAAAATATTGTATAGTTGAGAAAAAAATGTATGATTTATATTAATAATATTGTGCGTCAATTGTATTTGTTCTCACAACTTTATTTTGATGTTTGAATGTAAATAAACACTTTGATAACCTTTTCTAATCAAAGTTTTACCTTTGCAATAATGACAATAAAGTTAGTTTTTTAAATCATTGAACCTTCTCTTGAAAGGTACTATGTCCCATTTGAAGCCTACAGCTGTACATCGAATTCTGTAGCACTTTGCAGGAATTATTAACATGTCACGTATGTCCTATCTGTGAAAATTAAACGTTAGCAGCGTCCTTATATTCAAATTATGCAAGAAAACCCGTTTACTTTATAGAATTCACTATCAGACACTATTGAGTGACTGACGGACTTCTTTTTTCTTCTTTAGTAATAACATACATAAAATGAGCATTTGTCTACATCAATAACCCAATTCATAAAATGGCCAAAATTATAGTGGTTGAATCTTAGGATAATCATTGTTCTGAGCTGTATTTCAACAAATGTATGGGTTAGGGCTCGGGTTGCAATTGGATTTTAGGTTAGGTTAGGTTTAGGGTTAGAGTCAGTTCACTGTTGGGTCAAGGGTCGAAGACAAGAACTTGATTAGTGTAGAAAGACAGGGAACAATTGTGGCAGGTGTATATATGTATCGTATAACAAAGAATGACCGCTAATTTTTTTTTTGGGGGGGTCCGATAATTTAATCCATTCAAGTGTGTTCAGGGGCAGGTACAGTTAAAGATCACCTTGGGCATTGTTTCAACCATGCCCCTCAAAGCAGTCTATATTCGTCTACTAGAATCCCCACCCAGAGTATACATGTATATATAAACATGTATTTACTATCAAAGCACTTTGTATATATACCCATAGGAAAAAAATGAGCCTGCCGCATACTCCTGCAGCAGACTTGCCGCAGACAGTCATCTTTTTCACATGCAAATTAGTTTTGCCGGAGACCTGCCGCAGACCTGCCGCAGAATTGCCGCATACTCTTTCAGTATGATGAAGAGTCTGCAGCAGGTCTGCCGCAGACTCTTCATCATGAATATTCATATCTCATATAGACCTGCTGCAGACCTGCCGCATACTCTTTCATATCCAGTACGTGGCAATTAGTATGCAGTCTTGCAGGAAGGCTATGCTGGAGAGCATGCATTAATGCATCATTACATTCTAGCACCTTGAATTAGTAGAAACAGCTAAAAACAGGCGGAATTGCTTCAACAATTCTACAAATATGGGTTTAACACAATGCAGAAGTAGAGGTAGAGGAATAGGAATACAATAACTGCATACACATAGTCCAGAGTAGAGTCACAGATCCATGGCTAGTTACAACAAAAAAGTGAGTTAGTGGGGCTAAAGATAAGATCACATATGGCACAACAAAAAAGTTTGAAACAGTCTGTTAATTCCTCAGTCTCCTCTTATGTAAAAAAATCCTCTCATGGTACCACTTGAACCACAGTGCTAACACAGGAATTTACAAGATCATGGGCTCAGCCTGCAACCTCATGGCCCTGCATGGTACTCCAAAATGGCCGCCTATAGCCTTGCTGCAGACTGTATAATTTCGCACTTTTCTGTGGCAGACCTGCCGCAGACTGTTCCTGTGGCATACTGGTATGCGGCAAGTCTGGAGCAAAGTTTCATCCTGCCGCAGATCTGCCGCAGACTGTTCCTGTGGCATACTGATATGCAGCAAGTCTGGAGCAAAGTTTCATCCTGCCGCAGATCTGCCGCAGACTGTTCCTGTGGCAAACTGGTATGCGGCAAGTTTGCAGCAAAATTTCTTTCTGCCGCATACTTCGGCATACTCTTTGCCGCAGACTAAAAGTCTGCCGCAGATCTGCGGCATACTTTTCACTTTCCTATGGGTGTATAAATATCTGTATATGGTTGATATGACCAATGTACATACATGTGTATACATGTGTACATACAATAATCATGGTGTGTCATGCACACTTTACCAAACTTGATGTACATGTTGTATGTAGTCTGGAGAAAAATGGATAGGAATTGACATGGAAAACTCAACACCCTTTATTGAAAAATAGTACTTTACCTTGACATTGGATCTGGCCACTTCGTACTTTGTATCCTAGAGCACACCTTTGCTCAGGGCACTCTCCAGGATCTTTATCACATGGTTCATCATTCAAGCAATGACATTTATCAGTACATTGAGATCCATAGTAACCGTCTTCACATTCATCTGGAACTGGGGATGATAAGAAGAATATTTAAAGAACATTTCAGCAAGCACCTGCAAATATTATTATAATTTAAGTCCACAATATATAAATAGTTGTCATTACAAATATATTTTCTTTGCAACTAGTGATTTATTTTTTATTTTTTGTTACTATTGATTTCAATTATTACACATTTCTTATAATTTAACAGTGGCTTCACGAGATAAATTCGTGTATTTTCTAGAAAGAAATCATCTCCTCTATTAATAAACATGAAATGGACCTTGTGGCAGATTAGCCTAGGCGCGGATCCAGGATTTCTTTGGGAGGGGGGGGGGGGGGGGGTCAAATTTGAAATCGGGCGAGCCAAATGTTGGTACGTAATGGTGTCCAGCAGTGGCGTAATGAGCAAAAAAGTTGGGAGGGGGGGAGGAGGAAGGAAAATCCGCATCATCCCCGCTCTTACATGCAGGCCCCGCTGAACGTTTTTCAAAGTGGGTGGGGGCTAGAGTATTTACGATCAGGTAGAGCGTAGCGTAACTTCGCATGGGGTCTAGGGGGCTGAGCCCCATAAAACTTAAATAACCGTCAGATGAGCATCCAGGGGCCGCTTTAGGGCCCTAGGTGGGGTCCAGGGGGCAGAGCCCCCGGAAGCTCAAGGGTTTTAGGCGTTTAATTACTGTCAGATAAGCATATTTTGTTACGTAATTTGTGACATTTATATCACGCTTATTGGCGTTGGGTCCAGGGTCCAGGGGGTCCAGGATGCTCAGGGGATTTAGGCATTTTATACCGGTCAGATAAGCATTCAGGGGCCGCCATAGGGCTCCTGGTGGGGTCTAAGGGGTGGAGCCCCTGGCAGTCTTTATACATTTAAATACCGTCAGATGAGCACTTTTTGAAACCGTATTTGTGACACTAGCTGGTCACTAATTGGCGTGGGGTCCAGGGGGCAGAGCCCCCTGAAGCTCAGGGAATTAAGAATGTAATTACGGTCAGATGAGCATCCAGGGACCAGTCTTAGAGCCCTTGTTGGGTCCAGGCCTCAGTGGACCGGAATCCCGGGGTTTTAGGCGTTTAATTACGTTCAAATTAGCAATTTTTGATACACTGGCAGGACACTTATTGGCGTGGGGGTGGGGGGGGGGGGGGGATACTCCCGGGCCCCGTCGTTCCGCGGGCCCTGAGATATAGTCCTTTAATAAGCATATTTTTTGCCCGACTGAAAATGAAGGAACTTTCCATTTTCCAACAAACGCATACAAAAGAATAATAATGACTAAAAAGTGATGAAAATTTCCGGAAAAATATGTAATTTCAGCACCATTTGTAAATCACTGGTATCGAATTAGAAATAAACCACGTTTGCTTTTGTTCAGGGGGGGGGGGGGGGGGAGGAGACAACTGCCCCCCTCCAGTACGCCAGTGCCCCCCCCCCTATCCACACCTTTTTGTCGGGAAAATCGCAACTGATCTCCCCTTCCTTTCTTCTTCCTTTTTTTTCTTTCCCTTTCTCTCCTCTTTCCCTTTCACTTCCTTTTTTTTTCTTCTCGCTTTTAGTTTGCTGGAGGCGGGGGGCGGGGGAGCCAAAGCAGGGGCTTTTTTAACCCCCCCCCATCAACAACTTGTTAGCGGGAAAATCGCAGCTGATATCCCCCTTCTTTTCTTTTCTCCTTCCTCTTTTTTTCCTTCCCCTTATCTCCTCTTTTCCTTTTTTTTCTTCTTCCCCTTTCCTTCCTTTTCCTTTTTGTTTGCTGGGGAGGGGGAGACAACAGCCTGGAAGGCAAGGTTCTTTCGGCCCCCCTCTTCTCCCGATCTCCTTCTTTTCCTCCTTTTTTTCCTTCTGATTCCTCTTCTTTCTTTCCCTTTCTCTCCTCTTTCCCTTTTATTTCTTTTCCTTCTCGCTCTCTCTCTCTCTTTCTTTTTCTTTTTTTTTTTTTTTTTGGGGGGGGGGGGCAAGGCCCGTTCGGCCATCCCCTGGATCCTCGCCTGGCTACTAATACTACTACTACTACTACTACTACTACTGCTACTGCTACTGCTACTACTACTACTGCTATTGCTACTACTACTACGATTACTACTACTCCTACTACTACTACTACTACTACTACTATTATTACTATTATTATTACTACTATTACTACTACTATTACTACTACTACTACTACTACTACTACTACTACTACTATTTTTACTATTACTTCTGATTACAATGGTATATATGGGAGGAGTTGTCCCCAAAACATAGTTTAAGAATGGGTTTGTCTACAAGAATACAACATATAAAACTTCATGTTAACCCGTTGACCACTGAAATATCTAATTCCAAAAAGGTAAAATACCTGTAGGCAATGGAGTTAAACAATAACAAAATAACAAAATGACACAAATAACAAAGCTGCATTGTACATGTAAAATTCAGATTTATCTTATTTGGGGAAAGCATTTAATATGTCATATCATTTATCATCATTGCTGATCATGACTTACTTTGACAGTTGTCCCCAGACCAGCCAGTCTGACATCCACCTGTACATATTCCACTATAGATGTTACATGATGACCCGCCTGCACAGTGACATGTCTGTGAACATCCTGGACCATATGTAGTAGTACATACTGTAATAGAATTCAAAATACAAAATCAAGATGGGCAAATACAATAAATTCATCAGAAAGACATGTTGTGCATGTTACAATTATTTCTTCTTATCAATTTCTCGTCTTCTTCGCCTCCACCTTCTCCTCCTCCTCCTCCTCCTCCTGCTCCTCCGTCTTCTTCTTCTTCTTCGTTTCTGCTTTTTCTTCTTCTTTTCTTCTCCACTGAGTAGCACCTGACCTCACTCATTAATCTAGCCATATATATTATATATATATGGCTAGATTATATCATGGTATGTGCTTTTGATATTCAAAGAAAAAAAACAATCTTCTGAGAATTGTAGATGTGCATGATTGTATGATAATTTTTAGGCCTTCTAGATACATGTATTTTCACTATTATAATTTGAGCACAATTATTAGACTATCGAAAGCCTTACGTGTGTTACATGCAAGACCATGGGCACCGACGTCACATGAACATCCATAAGGATCAGGAAGGCAAAAAAGTCTCCCATGACATCGTGTGGCAGGATCACTATCTATAAATGTACATCGAAACTCGCAGTTCAATCCAAATCGATTTCCACCATCAGTTCTACAAACTGAAGAACAAAAATATTGCATTGTTGAATCAAAACCTTACAGAATTTCATAAGAAATAAAAATTTCATGAGATAATTTTCAAATATATAGATGCTTTCCTGTAATCACCGTTGCAAATTATCAATGGTGTCTAATGCTATTTAAAAATAATAGTTTTTACTACATTGAATAAAGTCCTCCCATTTCATGGATATAGAAGTTGGTCGATCATAAAAATTAATGGTATTGAGACATTTATTTAGGCATTAGTTAGACATTTCATATTGTATTAAGGAATAAGAAACAAAAGCAGATCTTTTCCCATGCTTAATAATATTTTTCATTCGTATTTTGTATTGCTGTATTTGATGTGCAGTGTATATACATGTACATGACCCGCAGCTCTGGTAGAGAGGGTCACTTTACAAAGTATTTACAAACTTAGTCATTTTACGTTATATAACAGACTGTTCATAATACATGAGAGATAATACGTTATAACCAGAATCATAAATGGTAAATTAACATTATTCTAGAAAACTATTCTTGGTCAGATGAAGCTTCAAAGGAAGTATATTAAATTTGAAGAAGACATGAAGTATAATACTATTCTGATTTCTCTATCTCCTCGGCAGGTAGAAGAATATTTGAAATGAACATAGATGTACATTACTCTGTTCATTTACAATGGAATAAATCAAGAAATATCTTACCCAATTCATCTATTAAGAGAAAAAATAAGCATCATTCCATATGAAGTTCTACAAGCCTACTTACTTTCTAAACAATTCGTTCCCATGAAGTTGTTAGGACAAATACATAAACCAGACTTGTCATCACAGATTCCACCATTGTAGCATTTATCACAGATACCATAACACTCAGGGGGACCCCACTTACCAGCAGGGCATTCTAATATGAGATAGGAAGAGTAAAACATAATGATGTAAAATACATGTCACTAAAGATTACATTTATATTTAAAAAAAATAGATAGGAGATAAGCAGGGTAAACAAAATTAAAGTAGAAAATTGAAAAGTCGGACAATATAGTTCTCGAACAAAGAACTATAGTGTATTTCATTGGCTCTGTTACATTCTGAATATATTTGTAAGTAACTTTGAGCTACACCTCTGTACAAATTACATCATAGATTATGACATGCTTAACACCTAGATTTCATATTGTGAAGTGTCATACATCTTTTGAAATTAAATTTGCAAAGGGGAACAACCTATCCATCTTATGTGCTAAGCCCAACGGATCAGACTTGGAAATCATCTAGCAGAATGCTCTAAACTAACATTTTACAGAATTGTTCACATTCATTCATTCATTAATATAACAATATGAATGGATATGTAAGGATCATCATCTTTTAACTTGCATTATCCAACCAATCTAAAACAAATCAATTTTTTGGGGCAAAATATGTAGCAAAACTTGGTTACATGCATCAAAACAAACAATTTTATCTCGGACAACGAATGACCCCTTTCAAGAAGTCTGAATTTAGCACGAACACACTTTGCATGTACCTCTGACGATGAGTCTGTATAGTCCTCCTATATTTTGATTCCTCTCGTTATTATAGTAGATCTCATAGATTCCTTGGTCTGATGTCTGGATTGGGTTTGGGAAGCTGATCTGAGTCTGCCCATCAAATGATGTAAGAACCTCACTTCCATCTTTCATCCAAGTAATCACATTGTCATTCGCATCAGGATTACTACGACTAGTCATGCTGATCATCACTCCGGTGTCATTCACATTGACAGTCTTTGAAACCAATTCATCACTTGATATGAACTTAGCTGTTAAAAGGGATGATAATTTAAACGAATTAAAAAAAAAAGTTAACTTTAATGTATTACATAATTATGGTACGGGAGACCGGGGACAATTGTAAAACTTTTTTCCTAGTCTGACATATCAACTTCATTATAATTAAAATACCAACTTAAAGCTATGTGAAATAAAAGATGCATATCTTGGCTTGAAATATGACTAGGTTTGGGTTAAGTGAAACAAGTTTTTTTGAAGCCATTATCATTTCAAAACCGGAAGTCGAGTGTTACAATTGCCCCACTACACAGGGCATTTCTAACACTCCCATGGGGCAATTGTAACACATACAATAATTGCACCAACAAATCATATCCCTCAGAAAGATTATATTTTGTATTTTTGTATTAAGGGACCGCATTTATGTTCCGAAAATCTCCGGTAAAGGGGTACTTTTCACGCAACAAAGTCCGGCTCGTAATACACCCAAAATCGGCCCGTATCGACTTTACACACCGGAGATAGGGGTACTTTTAATGGGAGGGAACATGAATACATGTATCCATAACACTGAGTTGCGGTGCCTACAGGTCACGCGCAGTGTAGCTACACACTTAATGCCCGTCTGCACTAGTTTGGCCAGGGGGGATTAGACCACCCAGCGTGGTCACTGACAGGTGGTTATCTCATCAACTCAGCTCTCAATTAACATAAGAAAAAGAGGATCATGGGGGACCACCAGGCACCGCTTAGGTAATGTTTTCTATATAGAGGGAGCAAGAACCTACAAGTTGTGCAGTAGGGCTTTAAGGAAATCGTATGCTTTTGTAGGATTTTGCATTTATTTCACTGTTGATATATTTCAATTACAAGTTGAGATAATTTCCATGGTTATAACATGGCATATAGTATGTTGCATGTAAAAATCCATTTGGAGTTTCCTTCGAAAAGTTGAATGTAATAAACAGCATCAACACAAGTGGGTTTGTTTCAGGCTCAATTCCATACCGCGCATAACATTTCATCGCCAAAGATGCTCCCTAACTCTGCTGTTACAGTGTACCTAGTATAGTCTATATCTGTCAAAATAGGGAATTCCTAAACTTATTATGATGAATGGAATAATAATCTTACCGTCATTTCGTTGGAAAATTGTAGTAACCCTTGTTACATCTCGATCAGATTTAGAAGCCTCACAGTAGAAAGGACCGAAACCATCTCTATCCCATCCATCTCTTGCAGGGAATATGACCTGTCTGGCGGCTGAATATAATCTATTAGAATGTTGCTTATCTGGTGGTGGTGATCTGTCTGTTGTTATGGGTGCTGATCGACCAAATGATCGTGTAGCGTCTGCATCTGGTTCACCGCGGTAACATTGGTACTGCCAACCTTCAG
The DNA here is from genome assembly GCA_035222895.1 of Strongylocentrotus droebachiensis. Lineage (NCBI taxonomy): Eukaryota > Metazoa > Echinodermata > Echinoidea > Camarodonta > Strongylocentrotidae > Strongylocentrotus > Strongylocentrotus droebachiensis. The sequence continues at coordinate 21,404 of JAVYIG010013596.1, forward strand.
ATCTACCTACATCGGTGTATCCTCTAGTCAGGACTGTGATATGAACAACCTCACCTGCAATACCAAGAAAGATTTTATTTTGTACAGTATACTAACTAAATTATTCATACCCATACCCAGCTTTGCCATTTTTTAAGTAAGTAAAAAATTGGTTTGTCCCAAATATGTTTCTTGAGAATGTGACATATTAAAGCTTACATCAAAACGTATATAACAAAGGCCCCAATTCATCCAATTTACCTTTAATTCTTGAGTTATAAAAGAAAAGAAAATTACAAGGGGTATGAAAAATGCAGATGTTAACTGTAAGCCTATACGGGTGCGGGGTGCGACACCCCCACCTGTCAGGATATTGTCAGTAAAATTGAGCTGCCGTCGGGAAAAAAGAGAAAAGGGGGAGGGAAAAAAGAGAGGGAAAAGTAAGAAAAGAAAAAAAGAAAGAAAGGAAAAGAAAGGAAAGAAAGAAAAAGAAAGGAAAGACAAGAGAAGAAAAAAAGAGAAAAAAGAAAAAGAGGTAGGAGAGGAAAGAAAAGGAAAAGAAAGTAAAGGAAAAAAAGAAGAAAAATGAGAAAAGGGAAACAAAAGAAATGGGGGATGAAAGAGAGGAGAGAGGGGAGGTAAGAGCCTGAGAGAGGAGGAGTGGGAGTAAAAGAGAGAGGGGGTTGTTGGGTGGAGTCGTCTCGTCAAGGGAGCAAGAAAGACACGGTTAAATATGTTACTGTGTCGGGTCAGCTGTGTCGGTATTCTTGCTCGATCCTCTTGTACCCTATCAATGCAGAAGTTTGAAGTCGGTGAGATGTATATTATCGGTCGGCCGACAAGATTTTTCCCTACGAATTGTGACTTTTTATCCGCTGTGACGACTTCGAGAGTGACTACAACTTGTATGTTCTCGAAGTTTCACTTTCCTATAATATCAGCTAAAGAAATCAGAGGTTTAACATTTTCGGGGAACTAAATTCAAACAAGGATTAAGAGTCAACAACGGTACGACGAAATCGTCTTCATTTCTCCATATTTCCGGGAGGGGAAAAATTCATTTAGACGAGTCAAGAACGGTAGAACGGATCGTCTTCTTTCTCTAATAATTTAAGGAAACGTCGAACTTCCGCGCTTCGCGATAAAGTGGAAACTGAATTCAGACAAATAGGGCTTATTAAGAGTCGAACACGGTTCAACGAATCGTCTACTTTCTCTAATAATTTAATAAAAAACGCCAAAGCTTCCGCGCTTCGCGCGGGAGGGGAAAAAAACTCGTTTAGACGAGTCAAGAACGGTAGAACGAATCGTCTTCTTTCTCTAATAATTTAAGGAAACGTCGAATTTCCGCGCTTCGCGCTAAAGGGGGAAACTGAATTCTGACAAATAGGGCTTATTAAAAGTCGAAAACGGTACAACGACTCGTCTTCTTTCTCTAATAATTTAATGAAACGTTAAAAATTCCGCGCTTCGCGCTGGACGGGCAGAACTGAATTCAGATAAGGAATAAGAGTCGTAAACAGTACACCGAATCGTCTGCTTTTTTTCATAATTTAATGAATTTAATGAAACTGAATTCAGACAAGGATTAAGAGTCGAGCACGGCTCAACGAATCGTCTACTTTCTCTAATAATTTAATAAAAAAACGCCAAAGCTTCCGCGCTTCGCGCGGGAGGGGGGAAAATTTGTTTAGACGAGTCAAGAACGGTAGAACGAATCGTCTTCTTTCTCTAATAATTTAAGGAAACGTCGAATTTCCGCGCTTCGCGCTAAAGGGGGAAACTGAATTCAGACAAATAGGGCTTATTGAAAGTCGAAAACGGTACAACGAATCGTCTTCTTTCTCTAATAATTTAATGAAACGTTAAAACTGAAGCGCGGGAGGGGGAGAACTGAATTCAGATAAGGATAAATAGTCGTAAACAGTAATTTAATGAATTTAATGAAACTGAATTCAGACAAGGATTAAGAGTCGAGCACGGTTCAGCGAATCGTCTACTTTCTCTAATAATTTAATAAAACGCCAAAGCTTCCGCGCTTCGCGCGGGAGGGGGGAAAAATTCGTTCAGACAACGATTAGCAGTCGAGAACGGTACAATAAATTATTATTATTATTATTATTATTATTATTTATTTGACCAATCGGAAAACATACAGTGAGTATAACAATCAGATAATACATTGACATTTCATAATACATTCAAACAGCTTTAGGAAAGTGGAGAGGAGATAGAGAGAAGGATACAATCTGCTGGTCAGGGGTGACAAAAGCAATTTAAATTGCTATTACTCGAAAGCATGTCACCCCCCACAGTCTGCATCCTGGAAAATTAAGAGTAAAGAACAGAATAAAAATTCACAATATGAGAAAATAAATAAATATATATATACATGTATATCAGGATAACAATAGTTGAAGCAATCACTATTATATCCTTGATTACTTTCATTACATTATTATGTCATTACAATGGTTTTACGTTCATCACATAAATATAAAAACTTTCAAATCAATAACCTGGTGCTTACATTAGAAACATTTGATATGATTATTATTGGGAAGGAAAGTTACATAATGGTATAAAATGCTTAACAATCATTTCTAACTTTCAAAATGAAATGAATAAAATTGTAATCTGAAGCCTAATATGTACTGAACGGAACGAAGAAATAAGCTTGCAATATTGATATTATTTCTAAGTGACAAAATAAACAAATTAATCAGTTATGATCTAGGTATGATGTATAATTAATTTTAGGGTTTCCAAAAAGGCACAGTAAAATTACATATCAGTTGCTTTTAAGTGACGATCAGCTTGAGAGAAATGGACAGAATTTGAAATCAGACACGAGTATGAAAAATGTTACCATTAATAATTATCAATACATTGTTTTACATTGAATTAAATGAGTTCAATGAACAGTGAGAAGAGATTGTTTCAGTGTTGAAAGGAAGGATGAAATAGAATTAAGTACAGCATTATCTTTTATTTCTGTGGGAAGGTTGTTCCACAGTCTTGGAAAGCGGCGAGATGGAGAAAGAAAAAGTGCCTGTGTCCGAGAAGGAAGGTGGCGGAATGTAAGTACCTCTTGCCGCCTGGAATTGATCAGGGTGGATTCAGTAAGAGCCTCACAAAGGGTGAGACCACTGAGGCATTTGAAAGTGAATGAAAGAAGGAGATAGTCTCTCCTGGAAGATAAGCTTGACCAGTGAAGAGTAGTGAGTCTATCTTCATAGGACATGTCGCCTCTCCGTTGTTTAAGGGCAATACGTGTGGCTGCGCGCTGAACGCGTTCTAATTGCTGTTCTTGTTTGAGGGTGTGAGGATGCCAGGCTGGACATCCGTATTCTAGTATTGGAAGAATGAGAGCTTTGTAAAGAGAGAAAATGGCTTGTGTTGAAGCTTGACCTGCCACTACTCTAATGAACCCGAGGAGACGGTTGGCCCTTTTGACGATATTATCAATATGTGTGTTCCATTGTAGATTAGCACAAATTGTGACCCCTAGATAAACATATGAAGGGGCACATGAGAGGTCAGATGTATTGAGTTTGTATATTGGGGGTTGCAGATTCCTGCTCCTAGTTACATGGAGTATTTTACATTTGGAGGGATTGAAGGTCATTTGGTTCAGCTCGGCCCATTCATGTAGGAGTTGCAAATCAGTTTGAAACCTCTCTTCATCATTGGGTGACTGCACCGTACGAAACATCAGAATGTCGTCAGCAAACATAACAGATTTAGAAGAAAGGGGGAGGGAAATATCATTGATGAAAAGGTTGAAAAGGAGAGGGCCTAAACAACTACCCTGGGGCACTCCGGAAGTCACATCAACCCAGGGAGAAGAGGAACCCTGAAAAATTACACGCTGTATCCGTCCAACGAGGAAGGACTTAATCCATTTCCAGAGAGTACCTGTGACATTAAACTGTGCAGATAGTTTAGACAGTAGGATGTGATGAGGCATTTTATCAAATGCTTTGGACATATCTAGGAAAGCTGCGTCTACACGAGGAGGACGATTTTTATCAAGAATTGTACACCAAGCTTGTAGGACATTGATAAGCTGGGTGACGCAACTGCGTTTCTGTGTAAAACCGTGTTGGTTTGGATTGAGGAGACCAAATGTTTCTACATGTTCGAGAATGGAAGAAGAAACAATTTGCTCAAGAACCTTACATATAACAGAAGTGAGGGCAACTGGTCTGTAGTTTGACATGATTGATCTGTCACCCTTCTTAAAGACAGGAGTAATGTTTGACCGACGCCAAGAATCTGGTAATTTGCCTGTATTGAGGGATATGTTAAAAAGATGGACGAGAGGATATGATATTTCTAGGGCACAGTTCTTCAGTATGACGGGAAGAACCCCGTCAGGTCCGGGGGCTTTAGATGCTGAGAGCTGAAGAAGGCGGTTGCCTACCTGATGAACCTGTACCTGTATTGAGGAAAGCTGTGGAATTGGCAATGAACCAGATGGTGGTTCATCACTGACTGACCCAGAGGGGTTAAACACAAGAGAGAACATATCATTAAATGCATTTGATATTTCAGACGGTTGAGAGAGGGAACTGTTATTCACAATAAATTTTGGAGGTGGAGCATTCTGCTTCTTTTTAGACACAAATGACCAAAATCTTCGTTTGTTATCATTAGAGGAAAACATATTATTGACATAATCCCAATACAACTTTCTGGTTTGCTTCTTGACATCATTACGGACAACTTTATACTGACACCAATCGTCTTCTTTTCCTAATAATTTAATGAAACGTAAAAACTTCCGCGCTTCGCGCGAGAGGGGGAGAAATGAATTCCGATAAGGATTAAGAGTTGTAAACAGTACACCGAATCGTCTGCTTTTTTTCATAGTTTTATGAATTTAATGAAACTGAATTCAGACAAGGATTAAGAGTCGAGCACGGTTCAACGAATCGTCTACTTTCTCTTATAATTTAAAGAAATGCCAAAGCTTCCGCGCTTTACGCGGTAGGGGGGAAAAATTCATTCAGAGAAGGATAACAGTCGAGAACGGTACAATAAATCGTCTTCTTTTCCTAATAATGTAACTGAATTCAGTTAAGGATTAAGAGTCGTAAACAGTACACCGAATCGTCTGATTTTTTCATAATTTTATGAATTTAATGAAACTGAATTCAGACAAGGAATAAGAGTCGAGCACGGTTCAACGAATCGTCTACTTTCTTTTATAATTTAAAGAAACGCCAAAGCTTCCGCGCTTCACGCGGTAGGGGGGAAAAATTCGTTCAGAGAAGGATAACAGTCGAGAACGGTACAATAAATCGTCTTCTTTTCCTAATAATGTAACCGAATTCAGATAAGGATTAAGAGTCGTAAACAGTACACCATATCGTCTGCTTTTTCTCATAATTTAATGAAACGTCAAAGCTTTCGCGCTTCGCGCGGGAGGCCTATCACCGACGCGCGCACTTTAAGTGATTCGCCTGCTCACTACCGCCCCTCCCTAAAAACAGATCCTAGCTCCGCTCCTGCATTAAAATATATAGCTATGATGCTGACTTAGTTGACGAAATAATTCGTATACTTAAGTCGTCGAGGAAAATGGCCATTTGCGCATACGCAAGTACTATAGATAGATATTGGGACATTTAATTTTGTCGGTAATTGGTGGCTAGTTTTGTCGGTATTTGTTGGCCTTTACACCCCCCCCCCCCCCCTCCAACTGAAAAAGGTCAAGCGACGCTCTTGCCTGCAAGGTCACTGGACAGATGGTTATCTCATCAACTCAGCTCTCAAATAACATAAGAAAAAGAGGATCATGGGGGGCACCGATTAGACATTGTTTGTTATATAGAGGGCGCAAGTAGCTACAAGAAGTGCAGTGGGGCATTACACACTTGGGAGAAGAGTGGCAATTGCAGAGTGTGTTTCTGAAAGGGCTCGCATCCACGACTTTCCTATCTCCAGTCATGTTTTAGGCCACTCGAGTATGTCTATATTATGCTTAATCGAATAGTATTGTCTTATCAGCGTTCTTTACTAGAAAAGAAGTACAAATAATTTGTAACCGTGATAAATTAAAATGAACTTCATGGTATAATTCCATTCTTATTAAATCAGTCCATGTTCATGTTTGAACTTCATTTATAGATTATGCCTTCTTTAAATATGCGCTTTATTACAGTGCGGAAGAAATTCTTGCAAAATTTGTTGCAATTCTCTGAACTGACAATTAATTAAATGCTTCTACTATACCTGCTTTAAAAAAAACATTACCTACGCCATGTTTTTCAGTATGACATTAAGGGTAGAACAAGTTGCATTTCGTTTCATGCTCAAACCGAGAGAGGAGTGGGATTTGCATTCAAGCACTATAATCATGCTAACTGTTCGGAAAGAACTATAAATTAATATGTTTCTAACATTAAAAAGCATATCCTAATAGACAGGCAGAAAGTGCGTAGTAGGTTAGCGACTACTTATCATTAAGATCTTTCCTTTAGACAATATACTACATGTATTTTGCATTTTGGAATACTACAGTGCTTTTTGAAATTGAGTGAAAACATAGATTTATCTGTAAACAAACGTGTCTTTAATGATGCGAATTTTTTGAAGTTCAGTAAAATGAACTAGATCTGCATGATTGTATACAAATTGAAGATGCTAATGTCAACTACAACAGCTTTTTTTCAGTGTACATGGCTTCATACAATAAATGTTTACCTTTTACCACCATACGTAAACAAAAACACTTAAAAAGCCATGGTATACTACTTATAGAAAAAACATTTAAAAAACCTACTAATGAAAATAAAAACCAATACAATTCATATAGAAACATTGTTACTAGGGAAATCCACAAAGCAAAGACAAAGTACTATAATAAGAGATTTAAATTTTTTGATTGTAACATGTCAGGGACATGGAAAGTGATAAATAACCTATTGAGAAAGAAAAACAAAACAAAAATTCCTGAATTCAAAAAGGATGTTGAGACTAATGATGATGAAGCTGTTGCAGAAGGTTTCAATGATTACTTTGTTCATGTAGCGCCAAGAATGCTCATTGAAGTAAACAGCCCAGCCTACTTTTTCCCCAACTGCTCATATTGTAAACAACTCGCATTCTTTTCTTAACTACAGATATGTGAACATCATCATATCCCGTACTGGTACCACCTTTCATTTTGTCTACAATATTTATAATTTCACTTTCATGTATACAGGAAAGTGGAATTATCAACATCATCATATCCTGGACTTGTACCACCTTTCATTTTGTCTACAATATTTATAATTTCACTTTCAACATGAAAGTGAAATTATAAATATTGTAGACAAAATGAAAGGTGGTACAAGTCCAGGATATGATGATGTTCACTTATTTGTAGTTAAGAAATTATTCACTTGATTAGTAAACCCTTTTGTGCAATATGTAATGTTTCTATTAACAAGGGAATATTTCCTGATAAGTTAAAAGTTGCGAAGGTTATTCCAATATTTAAGAAGGGTCAGTCTAATCTGTAGTCAAATTATCGGCCCATTTCTCTCCTTCCTTTATTTTCAAAGATTCTTGAGAAATGCATGTACAATCGACTTGTCACTTTCATTTAAAGATTTCAGATGCTTTTCAGTAATCAATTTGGCTTCAGTCCTAAACACTCAACCTCTTCTGCTCTCATTGAATTTATTCATACCATCACAAGAGCTATGGATGCTAAAGATATATCTATCGGTGTGTTTTTGGACCTTTCAAAGGCCTTTGATTGTTTAAATCATAAAATATTATTAGCAAAACTATTCTGTTTAGGCATCAGAGGTGTCAATTTGAAATGGTTTCAGAGCTTTTAAGATGACCGAAACAATTCACTGTTTACAATAAAAACCAATCTGATATGCAAAATATCTCGTGCGGAATTCCGCAAGGGTCAATTCTAGGCCCTCTACTTTTTCTAATATATATATAAATGATATTTATAAATGTTCTTCCAAACTTACTTATGTCCTCTTTGCAGATGACACTGCAATTTCTTTATCAAACAAAGATGAAGAAACCCTTATTCAAACTCTAAACCATGAACTAGAACATGTCGCTCATTGGCTCAAACTTAAAAAGCTACTACTTAATGCAAACAAAACTCATATGATGATTTTCACCAAAAGAAATATTTATATTTCCAACTATAAGGTATATCTAAATGGCTTTGAAATCACAATAGTATCTAACACAACATTTCTAGGAATTCAAATTGATGACAAATTGCGTTGGCATGACCATGTAAATTACATATGGACAACAGGTTCACGAAATATTGGTGTAATGAACAAACTAAACTATCTGCCTAGAAATATTTTATTATCTCTATACTACACACACATTTACCCTTTTCTTATATATTGCAATATTGTCTGGGCCTCAGCTTCTCAAAAAAAAATGTTGAGACTATATAGATTGCAAAAAAGAGCAGTGAGGATAATTTGTAAAGTGTCTTTCTTTACCTCCACTAAACCTTTATTTACTCAATTAAACTCTTGAATGTATTCGATTTATATAATTTAAGACTGTCCATTTTTATGTTCTCTTGTCAGAGACAGATCTTGCCATTATCCCTGACACGCTATTTTTCCATTAACTCTTCAATCCACTCCCACTGTACTCGTTCAAATGCAGATTTTCACATCCCATATGCAAGAACTTCAGTTTCTTAAAAGACTATTTACTATGCAGGTCCCAAACTATGGAATGCATTGCTACCTAATCTAAAATCTGCATGCTCTCAGAATGTTTTCAAGAGACAATACAAAGAAAGGCTTTTACAATCTTATTCACATTGAGTCACCTGTTGTTTGTTGTTTATGTCAATGTTTATTGTTGTATCCCTGGTTCGTATGTTTTTTTGTTTTTTTAATTTTTATTTCTATTTTGTATTTTGTATGTATTATTATTCTACTTGGGTCTATTTTCATCCTATTTATTAACTTTACTTCTCATCTTGCCTTTCTCTCCTTCCATTTTCCTTCCTCTTCCTCTTCCTCTCTCTCTCTCTCTCTCTCTCTATCTCTATCTCCCTCTCTTGTTTCTCTCTTACCCAACTGTTTATGTATTCTCTCCCTCTCGTTGTTGTACATGTAACAGTATACAATGCAATGTATACTAACGGGGTCGAATTGACAATATCTTTAAATAGATCTTTAATCTGATTCCCACTCTATTTATGGTACTTGTGCTGTCAACTACTGATTTTTACTATCCCCATCTTTTTATATTTGTTATACATGTATGCGTTTATTCGCAATTCTATGTATCTGTTTTTATATTGAGTGAATGAATGATTTGAATTTGAATTTGAATTTGAATAAAAACACACGTTGAATTGTTATGTTGACTGATTTTGTTAATTTTCTGATATTCTTGTAGGGGCTACTGGTTAACCAATTATCTTTAAAGGGGGTGCGTCCCCTATACCCTTTGTGATCACCCAACCTACATCAGAAGTAAATGTTATATATGGAATGTCTTTAAAAAAACCATCTCTATCGATTGTAATACAAAGGTCACAACAAAGTTTGTGATGATCGTGGACATTATGATTTGCATTGTTTTATCATGTGTCTGGTTATAAGATATTTATATATATTTGATGCGATGCAGTGCATGTAGCACCTGAGCAAGAAGTCTAATAATTTCCATGAATACCCTGATAGAATAAAAAATACAAATGGGAACACCCCGAATCAACGACACTAGAAGCAAGGTAAACAGACATCTCACATATTTTAACAAGCATTTCTCTCGTGCTACTTCTGAATAGGAAATTTAACTGTGTATAAGTTGAAAAGGACCGGGATTTCCCCCTTTTTCTTTCACGGACAATAGTAAACATACTGTAACTGACCCCCTACCCGCCCCCCTCCCCAACACATGATCGACGGAGATCACAATCTTGTTGCACGATCACTGAGGGAGGGTAAACTACGTTGACAGTTTGCTTTTAATAAGTATTTGAATTTAATTTATTGTTCAAAATCTACTCAAATAAATCCAAAATAATGTCAAATTCAATTTCATTTCAATTTCAAATTATTGTCCAATATTGGACATTTGTTTTGCTCACATTTTACAAACGTATAAAGAATCAAAATAAGTTTACATACACAATATATCATATACTTTGACATTTAAATTTTTCAGAATATTGCGGCTATACAGAAGATTTCTTATGGAATTATAAAACAAACTAAGTGAAAAATGTAACTGTCCGAGTGAACGGGATGGACGGAAAGATTACAAAAATAACGTTACAGAAATAAAGAAGAACGTGAAATTCAGGTAGCAATTTGATAGTAATTGCGGATCGAGAAAGGAACGAAAGAATTTAGAAAACGTTGAGTGCGACAGTTTATTGAACGAAGTCGTTTACCAGAACGCATAAAAACATTGTTTCGAAAGAGTGGATGATTTTCGTTTTTTCATAATTTGTTTTACTTCTAGAATTATTTTGGATTTGCATGCTTCATTCAAATTTTGAATTTATTTCGTGATCTTGTTTGGTGATTCTCTGGAGCTTGATAAATTCTTTCTTTCAACACCTGCCGTACCAGCTAGACAGCACAACTAAATTATTAATATTATATATGAGGGATGAGCTCTAGCATAAGGACCATACTCCTTTTTAGCTCATCCCTTCACTCCCATTATGTTATTTTTTTTTATTTTTTTGTTTTTTTTGTTTGTTGGATGTTTGATATTTTATGTGTGATTATTCCGTATTCAATTGTATATATTCTGTATTTAATGATGACTGTAAATAAACGAACTTGAACTTGAACTTGAAATAATATAACACTTTCTATGATGGATTTGTAGAACAAATACCAAACGTCTTTTTTGAAAGGCTCTATATATTTGCACATATCGGTCGACGTAAGCCATTTCCCCCAGACTATCAAAGATGTAGTAAATAATATGGTAGAGTAAGTTTCGATTTCTGAACAGAAGGATTTCTCAGCTCATATGTATCCCGAGTAGTCTGAGAATATGAACGATATATAACAGTCTCGATCAAATTTATATGCGATAATATGGAACTAAGTTTAGCAACCCTTCATTTATTTTTTCTCAATGGTTCATTTTAAGCAAAATATTTTTCGAAATTTCGATTTAGAGCAACGAGAAGTAATTTTTCCAAATCATGACTTCGGGGAGCGGAACCTGAGAGTCATTATCTTCACTAAATTAATTTTCAACAAATATTCTGCTTTCAAAATAAAAACGGCGTACGGTATTACATAAAGATTAGGCGCTCTTAATACTCCTGACATTTTCAAGGTTAAGATTCAGAGTTTCAGCCAGTTTTTAAAGCATCAACATCTGAAAACTTATGCATTTTGGCATTTTTCCTCCGATTAGTTAAAAAACTTTGCACATACAAAAGTTTATCAAAAGTTGGTGATAATCTTTAAACTTATGATAACTATTTTTGCAGGAAAGGTGACTTCTTATGACTAAAAGCAATATTTGTTTACAGAATTTATACGAAGTCAAGACTTAGGGGACATTTTGGTTATAAATGCATTTTTAAAATAATAAATCAAACAAAGAAACAAACACACATACACAAGAAATGCATGGGGGTTAAAAATGTCAAAACTCTTATTTTCAGAATAAGGCGGGTGCAATTTATATTCAATAATATATAGATATAATTTATATAATGATTTTCATCGGATGCATCCGGACGCTTCCGATGAGAAGGCCACTATATACCGGCAGTATGAAAGGGACAACAGGGAGAGCGGCGGTTACACCTTTGTATAAGGCAAATTATATCGGTATTTACATCGGTGTGACTCCGATAGAAGCACCATGAAAGGGGCAAAATGCATTTTAAAGAATGAAAGCAATCTACCTTGTATCAATATCGGAAAACAGACGAAAAGAGACAGAGTTGATAAAAACAGTTTCAGCACTTTTAATGTTGCCATCTTTCTCCAGTTTCCTCCGCAACATCCACACCCCACACTCCAATATCCAACTGTCATCTGTATACCATGGACTCTCATCCGACATTCAGTGTGAATATCGGTCAGATGGCGTGTTATATTATATACCTCTTCTACCCGGAACCGAATTCATGATGTTAGTCTGTCATCAAGTCTCTAGCGATAAAGCTGACGGCAGGGCAATCAAACCGAAATATATTCAAAATAAATTACTCTCATTCAAGTTTGAAGTATTAACCCTTAAGCTGCCAAAATCTTGCCAATGCATTCCCATAGAAATGCCAAGTACGCGTACACTTGTCAAGATTCAAGATTCAAGATTTTATCGTCCATATAATATAAAGAAATTTGTTTTCCATTGGTGTAACATGTAATATGTAAAACATAAGACAACAACATGGTGTCGTGTGCTGAAAGCCAGAAGGGCGTCAAGACTCTATAAAGAAAAAGTCTATGGGCAGGTACGGTCCTCCGGCCTTTAGCACAAAACAAAACAAGACAGTTACAATGTATATGACTTATACATAGCAAGAATTTTAAATACAATTCTGAATCACATCATGAATAAATTCAGGTATGAATATAAATGAGAGTATGAAAGTAGAATAGGAGCAGCATCACAATCGAAATACGAGCAGAAAGAGAAAGAAAATGAGAGCTCAAGCTCGAATGACTGATAAAAGAGAGAAATATAGGGAGAGTTGGTAAGGGTCCAAAGAGAAAGGAGAGAAATAGAGAAGGAGAATGGCATAATTTCTAATCAGATTATAATGCATGACAGAAAATACATGGCCATAATAGTGTAGAAAAAAAAAAATCAGCAACAGAGCTAAACAACGGATGGTTTTGACCCACAAAGGTGATAAGGTGCAACTCGATCAATCCCTACAAATTTATTTTACTGGGTGGGTAGAGAAAAAGTTAACAAATAATCATAATCGCTATTATCGCTATTATTTCGCTTACAGCTGAGAACTTCGTGTTCTTGTGCATTATAGATGTGCATGTCCACGTCCATGTCCAGATGTGCATGTCCACTGAAGGTAAAGCAGTGGATTTACTTATAAGCCCCTCTAAAGTGGTGGGATCCCCGACAGTTTGATGACAAAATTTCATTCAAATTATTGTACCATAATGTGAAAGAGATGTCATTTAAGACCCATTTCTGCAAGGATTTTCAAAAAAAATGTGTTTGAAGTCGAATGTAGATGAAAGAATACAAAATTGAGGTTTTCTTCGTACAACAGAAAACCCAAATTATGGATCCTTTTATCAATATTTGTCTTCAAACATGTTTTTTTGGTGAGATCTTTGCGGAAGTGTGTCTTAAATGACATCCTCTTTCACATTATGATACAATTTACGGTGAAATTTTCGCGAACGAATTGGGGCTCCCAACACTTTAGAGGGGCTCTAAGAAGAGTGTGTTGTCTCTCTTTTGTTTTGACGCTTCACTGCTTGAGTAACATTCACAGTTTGGAAGGGATTTAGTTTTGCTTCTAGTTTGGTACACACAAATGAACTAAATAGGGTTCAATTTCCGGCACCGGGCTCTGTACTCCACTGGCATTTTATGAGTCAATTGAACATGCTGAATGAGCTACAAGAAGAGATTAAACAGACTGTGACATTATGCTGAAATGCCTATTGCTTCTGAATTCGCTGCTAGATAAGGATGTTTCATTTAATAGCCAAAGTCTTGTATTTCCTACTCATATATTCCACGTCAGATGGAAGATGTTTCTTGAAACTGGCTACGAAATGATTTCATCCTTGACTTTTGACACTTGAAATATTGATCAGTTGCTACTTTGTTTAAAAAAAAACAGGTTTGCGGATATGTGTTTCTCTACAAGTTAAGAAAGTTACAATATGATTTCCACATTCACAATGCTTTTTGTTAGGTCAACACTGTTATTATTTGAACTTTTATTTAACGTATATCCCGTGCTGGAGGCCCAAAAAAGTTTACACTCAGAAAATTGTCATTTATTTAAAAAGAAAGCTATGAACGAAAGGTTATCATACATGTTTTGAAAGAGTGTTATATCTCGAATCATTTGGTATCACTTTTGTGTGGTATGTGTTCACGCTTGGATGAACATACAGGAGGCATTGTTTGCGAGAGTGCAAAAATCGGCTTGCGCCAAAGTATTAAAGTGAGAGAATGAATTTAATGTATCAAATGAGATGCATTGCATATGCTTTTTTGCAGAAGCAAAGTCACACACACACACACAGGCACGCACAAATGTTAATAATAATAATAATACAAATAATAGTGAACATTTTTAATGTGCCATGTCTGTCAAAATGACACCCCTGGCGCAGTTGTGTAAAATTGTATAATTGTGGGCAAACGAATCAAGTGATTCAATAAAGAAAGAAAGTAAAATACACAAAAGTTAATGTTTAACATACATGTTCTTTGATATTTGATATGTGTGGCATGATTAATTTTGTTAGGGATGTTATTTGGATCTGCAAAGACCGAATTAATACCCTAATTCCAATTGTTTTATTCAAACATCACATTTATTACTTTGGCGCACGTCTATTTTTGCACTCTCTTAAACAAGGTGTGCTGTTCATCCAATCGTGAACACATACCACTTACAAATGATACCAAATAATTTGTGGCAAAACACTCTTTCATAAGATGTATAATAATTTACTTTTCATAGATGATTTTAAAAATAATTAGCAATTTTTAAGGTGTAAACTTTTTTTGACTCACACTGTAAATCACGCAAAACTTCAACCCTGTGCGGAGAGTTTCGTCACAAAACTCAATGTCTCCGTATCAATCAGGCATTCCAAGAACACGATTTGCCATGAGTATATGCAAGAAAATGAAAACATGAAAAAAAAAACTTTTTCTTGAAAACCCATAATTTTCAATTGTTTTTTGCAAAACTCAATATATCCATGTTAAATTATTCAGTATTTATTATCATTCAAGTCAATGTTTATTTCAACATTTATCAAATACTTAGTAAATCAATATGGACAGCACCTACCTAGTGGAGAGAAGTATTACAAATAGTTTGACTCTCATAAATCTACTGTTGGAGTTGGAGGATGGCATAACATAATTATGTAAATTCACAAAGGGCTCCTTCCTTGCATTGCACATCCGAGCATCAATTGCGCATCGGGACTGTGCATTGAATATAATTATATAGGTCTTGCTCTAAATTTGGGAGATTTATGCGTTTTGCAAAAAAAGCAACCCTTTTTACCTAACATGAATGAAGATAAACTGATCACAGACCTATAGACAGTGTTACATGTTTCTTTGATCTTTCAATGCATTTAGTTTCCAAAATTTTAATTTGACGCTGATTGCATTTTGAAATATACATACACTGGTGTACAAAACTATACCCTGTAAATATTCATGAACAAGGAAGTGTAAAATATAATCTACTAAATGTTGTATAGCAATTAATATTTCGTTGTAAAGGTGCAGTTAACTGTTTTCAAAACTGAATTTCATGTCTGAGGTCTGGCTTCTCCAATTTTACATCCTTCCGTATCTGTCAAAGTGCAAGTAGTCGACATGAACTTGTAACAGTGTTATCATGGTTTAGTTATAGGCAGGAAATCATAACACCGGAAAGAATTATTACAGAAACAAGTGCAATCCATTTACGATAAATACACAATTTTTAAAGGGAATTTCAACCTTGATATTTCAACCTTAATATTTCAACTTTAATACAGAAAGCAGAAAATATCTGAGAAGCACATCGGACATAAAATAAGAAAGTAATGAATGTTTGAAAACTTCAATCGCTATAGAATAGGGGAGTTAAAGTTCCTTGTTTGTGTGATCTCATTTTCATTTGAATTATTATGTAGGCCTATGCGTGATTTATTGAATAATGAACAGATTTATAATTTGTGTGTTTATTCAAGTTTTGGTTAGTAATTTTTAGTCAGACAATATTGGTGCGCTTAGAAACACCTGTATTAAGCGCCTAATAAATGAAGTGTATTATTATTATTAATAATGTCAATAGTTTTGTTCAGACAGTGTTTTGCTGGTCGGTGTAAGAAATTCCCGGCAGCAGTAAATACCTCATGTATACTTACACTATAAGTGAGAGCAGAGCCATCTATACACAGAGTTTGTCAAATTGCTTTGTTGAGCAAGCACAAAACAAAAGAATGTACGTCGTGTTGTGACCCAGTGAAACCAAGTTGGCCAAACTATATGTGTATAGATGGCTCGTGTTACTGGTGTTAGCGAGTTACTCCTGGATTTGTCTAGGAGTAAATAGGTCGGGGTAAAGGTAGCCATTAGACAAGGCCTCATGTCCGATAGACGCCGAGCGACTAAAAAGAGACTAATCGCGAAAACCCGAGTGAACGCCAGAGCGAGTGGCCCAGCAAAGTAGCCTTTATATTAGTAATATGGTTTGGATTTCTTACGTTAACCATTGTTTCCGACTGGAATTCTATACCGAAATGGTAGCGTCCAATCACCGAACGTATCATCGCGTGACGTCGGCATATATCATCTATCACGCACACAGTAAACTCTACGTAGTACGAACACTGACCTCTGAGGTCAGTGAGTACGAATACCTATAACAATGAACGAAACGAGTTGGACTGGTTCATTTTATATAAATGGAAAGTCCAATTATCTCACTTACAATTGTTAGTTGAAGTCATCAAATGCTTTCTATATTATTGTAATTTTGCATTTAAAATAAATTTGGATGTGATATTTTGTATTAATCATTTATATGTTCATCTCATAAGCAAAACTAGTTTACGTCTTTTTCCTTTTCTCACATGTTTTGATAATGAAGGAATCACGAACGAAATCAACTGGGAGATGGCCATTCCGATTGGTCAAAAATCCAAAGTCATGAATAATTCATGCAGAGCAGTAAAATCCAGAATACAAAAGGCCTCGCGGTTAAAACCACTCGATCCCGCGTTCACCCCGGGTCTCTAGACTCATCTCAGCCGCTGATTGGGGTGGAACATAGCCAGAGTCACGAGGCCTTGTCAAAAGGCTAGGGTAAAGGTAGCTACACCTAGGTGTAGCTAACACGATCATCGTCCAGACGGTCAATACTCCAACCTTTACACCTACCTCGTCATATTTACTCCGACTAGCTCTTAACACGACCTTTACCCGAGGGTAACTTGCCTCCGTCTGAACAAGACTAGTGTGATACACTGATGAATAGTAAACACTAGGGCCCCGTTGCATAAAACTTACCATTGATAGTAACTTTGCCATCAATGGTACCTACCATGATAACAGGGTTCAACAGCCAATCAAATTCAAGGTTTCCCTGGTAGTTACCATAACATAGGAATGTTGCCATTTTTTCCTCAGATGAGTACTCATCTTCACCTTTGCATGATAAGTGTCAATTTTACTCACTGACAATTCCCCCTTTTAGTTTCTAATAAGTGCCCCTTTCCCCTCCTTACAAATGCGCATTTGCAGCTCAAATGAGTGCCCATCTTCAACTCTGATAAGTGCCCCTTTCACTTTGATGAGTGCCCTTTTCCTTTCCAAAAAACACCCCTTTTCCCTTCTTGAATGCCTCTTTTCGCCTCTAATAAGTGCCCCTTGTACTTGTAAGAGTGCTCCTTTTCCTTTCTAAAAAAACACCCCTTTGCTGTTGTTATAAGTGCTTCTTCATTTTATAAATGATACAGTTGCCCTTTCCAAATATATTAAGTTCCCCTTGATACTTTTGTTAAGTGTACCCTTTTACTTTCAAACTATTGCCCATTTATAAGTACCTCTTTTTACCTATATTTCCCTCTATTGCTTACAGTGAAATTCTTACAGTAATTAAAGGAGCAACATCTAGCATCAAAGAATCACCACAATGAAAGGCAGTGGAGCCGGTAATGCTACACATTGCTTTGACAGATTGCCCCATTTTATAGTGCTCATTTTCAATGCTATCAAATGCCCTAATCTTAACACGTGCGTTATATCTATCAGTTCCAAATAGATATACTAACTTACCAAATATATCAATAAGCAGGCGGCTTCTCGGCAAAATTGTTATCATCACGTATTAGTCAAAATATATTCTTTCACATGATTGGTAATAAGAGCTTCCATTTCATTTTTTGAGAGGGGGCGTTTCCAAAACTGGTCTTTACCTTTAAGTTACCGAGTATTTGGGGATATCAAAATATTGTGCGAAGATTTTACGGTGGAAAAGGGGAAATCAATATTATGTGTGAGAACTTTACCACTTCATCGGGGATATCAAATCTGTGTGTTATTTTTTAGCAAAGGTACCCCCTTACACAAAAATGTAAAGACAATGCGTATCAGAAATAGAAATTGGGGGGATTTTTTTCAAAGAGACCAGAACAAGAGATGGAGGTATTTTTTTTAATGATTTTAAAGCGTTTCTAAAAGTATTTCCAACGTTTTGGAAATCGGGGCTATCCTCGATTGGAAGGTGTGTTACGCACAATTGTCCCTCATTTACACATATTACAAGAGCACACGCACACACACACACACACGCGCACACGCACGAACGCACACATACGCACTCACGCTCTCTCTCTCTCGCTCTCTCTCTCTCACCCCCTCACCTCTCTCTTTCCCTGAATGTCTACATATGGCAGTGGTACCTGTGACTTATGTCTCTCCTACTGCTTATATGTAGAACTTTCGTACTTTCTCTTTCCTCACTTTCTCCCTGCCTCCCCCAACCCCCTCCCGCTCTCTATCTTTCTCTTCCTACCCACTTTGTATTTCATACCCCCTTCTTCTCCCCCTCCATCTCTCTCTATCTCTTTCTGCCTAGCTGCCTCTTCCTCTTTCCCTTATCCCTCTTTCTCTTTCTCAGCACCCCTCGCTTTCCTTTCCTTTCCCCACACTCTTCCATGCATCTTTCCCTTGCTCTCTTTCTCATTCTCTCTCCCCCACAGTCCTCTATATGTGTGTATGTCACTCTGTGTCACTGTTCCCTCCATCATTCCCTTCTCTATATCTATTTATTTATGTGTCCTATCCCGAACTTTAAAATATCCACCCTAATTTTAGTGCCTATATCTTTTTTTATTTTTATGATTTTGTCTTTTGAAATCTATCTTCCTCCCCCCCCCCTCTTCCTCCCTCGCTCCCTTTACTTGGTTGACACAAGTCATAATAATTTATGAGGCTCAGTCAGATGAATGATTATTATCATGTTATAGTTGTAATCATACATCATTAAATGTTACGGATCATGATCCTTCTTCTTAGACTCAGGATCCAGTAGGATCAACGCAAAACTTTATGGACATACGATAATCTTAAAAAGTGAGGGGAATTTTCATGGTAATTACAATTTCGCTTCGTATTTAGGCCTCATCTGTAATAAAGAACAATTTACTATTAAAGGGCATTGCCCACAAACATGAACGAAATCGATAACCAAGGTTAACCTTGATTCAATTATGATATCTAATATACTCGAGAGCGCGTGAAAGATCTTGGAAATGTAAAACGATCAGTATACTGCTGACAAACCCCCAACTTGCGGGTCATCTTTAAGTTTTTCAATCACTTCCAAATTTTGCCTGTACAAAATGCAGGGTCAACATGAAGGTCAAAAGTATAGCCACTTCACCTCCAAAGAGATATAATGGCGAGAAAATTATGTCTCAATACCACAGTCCAGCAAATTTGGTCGACGGTGTTGAATAGGTGTTTTAGTTGGATTCAGCAATATTTTCAGCCCGATTAATTGTTAATCGTCATTATAGGGTCTGCAAGATACGGTGTTTCAAGATGATGCTTCAGATTTGTCTCGTTTTCTGCTTCTTAACAGCAGCAACGAACGCACAAGAAGGTGAGAGTAAGAATCAAGGGCTTTGAGGGGTCATCATGCTGGCGCGCGCCGTAGCCCTGATTTAAGTTTTGGTATGAAAAAGGGAGTAGATATCATATTCTGAACATTTTCTAAGGAAGCAAAATAAAGAGAGTCTGGGAGGGGAGAGCGAGATAGATAGATAGAGAGGGAACGGTAAAAAGAGAGAGAGATAACAGTTATCACATTGTAAAATTATAATTATTTTACACAAAATCTTTGATAAGCTATAAAAAAGGGTTATCAGATTTTCTTTTATGTGACATTTTGTAGAAAAAAACTTGAAGAAGGGCATTAATAGAAAACATTATTTTCTGTAAACTGACTTACTGAAAAACAGCCTTGCTGCTGTAGGAAGGTTTTTTAACACCGGAGTCAGGAGCACTAATTGTCTTTCTTTTTTGCCGGGGGTGGGGGGGGGGGGGGGGGGGTCTTTAACATTCTAAAACATCTAAAACACCCCCTTTTGCCAAGAGGGGATGTTTGAACACCCAAAACACCCCCTAGATACGCCCTCGACGCCAGCTCTAGGAATTGTTGATAAGTGGAAAACGAGAATATCAATATCGTTAGAATAATCTAATTACGTCTGATGCAGATCCTACACCACCGGGTTAATGTCATATACCGCTCATTAAGTAGCATTCTCATTAAAAAGTACATTTACGCTCTAAAATGGATTAATTATATTTCAGTAAGGCAAAAGGAAAATCGAATCAAGGCCAGATTCATGGAGTTCGGCTGATGTTGTAACCTATTGCATTCTCAGGGGCGTCGCTAGTAAAGGGGGAATGAAGTATCGAACCGGTGACCTCTACTTTGAGTGTTATTAGCCTTCATCCAAATGTTGATTCACATTCAAATATGTTCTGCATTTCAGGTTCCGTTCGTTTAGTCGGAGGTAACTCACAAATAGAAGGTCGAGTAGAAGTTTTCTACGGAGGAGTGTGGGGGACTGTGTGCGATGACGACTGGGATCTTACCGATGGTCATGTCGTCTGCCAATCTCTCGGCCTCGGTCCCGCCCTCGAAGTGTTCACACAAGCTCACTTTGGGGAAGGAACTGGAGAAATTTTGTTGGAGGGCCTTGCCTGTACTGAAGACGATACGAGTATCTTGACGTGCGCAAATGCTGGTGAAGTATTCTGTGCACATTCTGAAGATGCTGGAGTACGATGCAGTACAGGAGGTAAGCAAGGCTGTAGGCCTACCACACAATGCTCCTGCGACAATTGCTCCGCGGTCAATACTCCTACCTAATTCCTATAAAAGCTGGACCCTAACAATGTACCTAACCTTCAAGCCCCTCTAAAGTGTTGGGAGCCCCAAAAATTTGATGGCAAAATTTTACTTAAATTGTATCATAATTTCATTGCATTCATTTCACTCTCTTTAAAAAATGGCATGATGAGAATGATCCCAAAATAAATACATCATAAACAAGATACAAAGTTATTTTATATAAAAAACATCGCACCTACATTCTGAACAACAGAGGATAGAGGGAAAATACAGATAAGATAAGGTAAAACCAGTTACAGGAGGATGAGAAGAAAGAGAAGATAAGAATAATGTGAAACAGGATGTCATGTAATACGCATTTCTGCAAGGATTTTCAAAACAAAGGAGTTTGAAGACGAATATTGATGAAAGAATACAAAATTTTGGTTTTACTGCATACAACAGAAAACCCAAATTCTGTATTCTTTTATCAATATTTGTCTTGGGGGGGGGGGATCTTTGCAAAAGTGTGTCTCAAATGACATCCTCTTTCACATTTTGGTACAATTAAGGTGAAATTTTGCCATCGAATTTTTGGCGAATTTGGGGCTCCCAACACTATAAAGGGCAAGTCCACTCCAAAAATAACTTACTTTCAATAGAAGCAGAAAAATCAGACAAAGCAATCAAAACAAGTTTGAGCAATTTCGGATAACTAATAAAAAAAGTTTTTAATGACATGGAAAACTTTGAAAATTTGCAACTCACTTATGATTCTGTGACGTCAATGCCTCACTATCCACTAATTGTTTTCTTTATATTGATAATACAAATTTCCAATTTACCCCTAAAGATCTTTTTTCCTCACACCAGCATCCAAGTTATATTGACAGTAATATGTTTTTGTGTTGGTGCACAATTATAGAGTAATTTTCTTCCTATTAAATCATGAAAAAAGTGAATTTTGATAAAATTTTGTATACAAATAAATAACTATGAATATACAATATTCAGAAAACGTTCATAAAAGATTTTGTGAAATGTCATGTACGCAATATCATAAAATCATATGACCTGGGCAAAGGCATGGGGAAATCAAGTTTTGGGGGATAAAAAGGGAAATTAATGGGATTAAAATGTATAAACCAATCGATAAATAGTGAGGACTTAATTGTCACAAACTGATAACCAAATCTTCAATTTGTGTAGTGATTTCCATTATTCCATACTTTTTCATACTTTTGCAAAAATCCATAACTTCCCTATACGATTTTACTCAAATTTGTTTTTGCTCTGTTTCTCTTGTTTTTCTGCATCTATTAAAAGCAAATTATTCTCGGAGTGGACACCCCTAACCCTAATCCTTACTCTATATACATATATGGCGACATAAAGCCAGGATCAATATTGTCATCGGAGTAAATTTCGGACCATCGGTAAAGCACTTGCTTACTTCTCTAGGTTGTTATCGGGAAGGCTGTGCGATGGTAGGTGCAGGCGCGTACGCGTACGGGGGTAAGAGGACACCTTTTTTTTTTTTTTTATGACCTCGAAATTTGAAAATTTGACATTTTGCTCCGTTGGGGGGGGGGTAGGGTCACCTGTTTTTGGTCAGTTATGGGGATAATTTTTTTTTTTTTTTTTTTTTTTTTTTTTTAATAATAAAAAAAAATAAAAAAATAAAAATAAATCCAAAAGGGAGGGGGGTTTTAGGGTTTTTTTTTTTTTTTTGGGGGGGGGGGGTTTATACACATAAAAATACCAAAGGGGGGGGGGGGTTAACCCCCCAAACCCCACCCCCCCCCCCCCCCCCCCCCCCTGCGTACGCGCCTGGGTAGGTGGGATCATGGACCTACTACATGTTGGGATCAAGGGGCGTATGGCTCATAACATACAGGGTCGGCGTTGATTGCCACGCAACGCAACGAGAGAGACATTTTAAAATTCGGCAGTGACCGACTGATGACCCACCAATTCCCGCTTCCAGGGCGGTCTCCCACCGGCCAACGGCGGATTTAAACAAAATTGCCCGGCGGCCTGCCGATGATCGGCGGGGAACGAAAAAACACTCGGTGCCGGGCGGTCGCCGCCCAAGGCACCGACCTAATCGAGCGTTCGCCGTCGAGCGATTTAGGTCAAAAATCGAAGCCGCTAGGTCAAAGGCTGCCGAACGATTTTGTACTCGCCGCCCAGTGACCGGCTGATCTCCCAGCTGCGACCGGGCGGCGACCGCTCGGCAGCCTTTAAGCTAGCGGCTTCGATTTTTTACCTTAATCGCTCGACGGCGAACGCTCGATAAGGTCGGTGCCCGTGCGGCGGCCACCCGAGCACCGAGCGTATTTTGGGCGGCGAGTGAAAAGTGAGCAGGCGCCTCCGAATTTTAACCCATTGCCTACTGGAACCGGGTGATCTCTGTATTAAGCCTATGGGAATGTGAGAATTCAGTAGCAAATGGGTTAACTATGCGCTAAAACTTCAGCGGCGACCGAGCGATGTCCTAAAAACAACCGATGCCCGGGCGACCGCCGCTCGCAGCCCGGTCAAAAATTGGCTAAAACTCGCCGGGGTTGGGGTTGTGACATAGATTGTCCTACCAAAAATCACCCTCAGTGGTAAGATTTCATTTATAAATGATGTCTAAGCCGCATTTGTTGGGGAGAGCAGAACAATAAATAAAGAATCTGCCATTTGCTCTTTCGTTTTGAAGTTTCAAAAACTAATTCTCAGTGTTCTTCTTTAAACAGGAACGCAATGATTTTTAGAAAATGATATCATGAGCGATTTCAATGCCCTATCGTATATTACCTATAAGTATAACAATCGAGTTCGGATAATTATGTCAAATGTCTTTGAAGTAATGTCTGCTCATTTCAAAAAGTGACGGACAGGGCCATGACAATTGTCTTAGGTCTGATTTCTTGAAACATTTGCGATCGTGTTTTACATTGATTTTCGTTTATAGTACGTCTGGCTGGAGGAGAAAACCCTGAGGAAGGCCGAGTTGAGTTATTTTACGTCGGATCATGGGGTACCGTCTGCCAAGACCGTTGGGATGACGTCGCCGCCGATGTCGTCTGTCGGAGTTTCGGTTCTCCTTCGGGTGTTGCTGGTTCTGGCTTTGGAGGAGGCTCCGGCTACATCCTCCTTGACGATGTGGAATGCAGCGGAACCGAATCGAGTCTTTGGGACTGTGGCAGCAACGGTCCCCTCCAACATAACTGTGGACATTGGGAAGACGCAGGAGTTGTATGCGGCCCAAAAAGTCAGTACTAGTCAATTCAATTAAAGAATGGTTTCTTAAACAACATGGTTTGCAGCAATAAGCTGAATTGCACATGTATTTATACAAGATTGAGATTAACATTAAAATTCAAATTACATGGCAATATATACAATTAATAAAAATGTTTTCTAATAACAATCATCAATATAATTATACAGATAATAACATTATCAAAAACTGGAAAAATATATAGAAATATTATCAAAAAAAATTGAATACCTATAATAAAAATTAAAAAAATCCAAATTGATTAAAGGTAATACAAAGTTTTGGTATGGGGTCATGAATTTGGTTCAAATGAACATATTGGAAGCATATGCGATCCTACAATATTCAGTGAACGTTGTCGCGGTTGAAATCGAGTCTAAAGTTATGAAATTATAAATAATTAACTCTTTATGCTGTATAGCTCCCTCTCAAGGTCAAGATATTAATTAAGCTATCAAACAATGTTTCTTGACTAAAATCGACCGAATAGCTATTCCCGTATGGAAATTATATATCACAACTACATATTCAGAGATTGTCATGGTCGCAGCTACTATTGTACGGCCGTAGGCGCTATTTGAAATTTATCAAAATTTACCGGGAGCACCG